>JAQIUQ010000435.1:0-15000 GCA_030378365.1 Hybognathus amarus
GCGAAAGGGGCGTGGCTTTGAGTGTATATAAGCACTCTCCGTGGTTCGGACAGAACGATTCATTTTGATTCAGCGATACTAATCGCCTGCCGTTGCAAGACTGAAGAGCCGGCGTCAGCGTGACAAGGCACCTTATCCAGCAAGCGAGAAGCCTGAAGAAGCCGGCCCCTGCCACCTTCAGCCGCCTCAGCGGGGCTCACGCGCCGTCGAACGACTTCCACTTGCTCCATCACAGAAGAGCGTGAGCGTCTTTTTAAAGATGTCGCGCATTTCCTGCGCTCATGCCGCGCACCGCTCGAAGACGGAGACCGCCACCTCGTCTGCCCTCTCTGTCTCGGGCTTGAACACTGCGGAACTCGCCCTCGCCGATGGAGGATGCTCTCTCTGCGAGGCGCTGACAATGTCTTCCCTGCGGGCAAGACTCCTCACCGTTGAATCCGCCAGAGCCGCGCCGCCTCTGACTTCTCCGCGGAAGAAGAAGCGCCGCTCTCAAGGCCGCCGGAACCTGCCGATGGCTGTGTGTGGGCCGCAGCCGCCGCCCCCCGACCACTCTCTCTCTCCACCCGAGCTGGACCCCCCATTGCCGCCGAGTGGCCGCTCTGCCAGCGTCCCTCGACTCTGAGGAAGAAGAGAAAGTCGCCTTCGGTACCACGCTCTCTAACAGGCGAATGGTCTTCACTGGGCTCTTCGACGTCAGTGCTCCGCGGGACCCGCTCCGGCATCGAAGGACCTCATGCGCCTCCTGACTCTTGCCGTCGAGCGTCTGGGAGTACCAGCGATGCCGCCCGTCGAAGGTCTGGTCGCCGCTCACTTGTGTCTCGCCCTCCGCTGGATGGCGATCCCTCCCCTCTAGGCTTCCTTCTAAGGCTGCAGAGCGTCCTCTCCCCTTCCACACCGCGCGCTCTATGCAGCCGCTGGCCAGGCCGCTGCAGCGCTGCAGCTCCGTGTCGGTTCTCCAGGTGCTGCAATCCGACCTGTTGGGTGACATAGCGCAGAACGAGGGATGGATGGAGGGCCGTGCGCTGGACGACGACTTAAGATGCCGCTACGGACCTCTCCCTTCGGCGCCACCGGAGCTTGCCGACTACAAGCGCCGTGGAAGGGGGCATGGCCATCCTGTGTGTCGCCGAGAGACACTTGTGGCTCACGCTCACAGGACATGAGCGAAGCTGAGCAGCGCTGTCTTCCTCAACGCGCCCGTCTCACCCTCTGGCCTCTTTGTCGGATCTGCCATCACGGGCATCGTCAGAGCGCTTCCGAGGGTCCAGAAGAGGCCACCCAGGCCATGAATTCGTTCCTGCCTCGCCGCGGTAACGCTTCTGCAGGCCGCTCTCGTGAGCCCCCTGCAGAACGCCTAGACAACGCCGCCGCAGCCAGCTCAGGCCCATCCCCAGCACAGGCAAGGCGGCCGCTCGCCTCGCTCTCGCTCCGACAGCCGACGCACGACAGGCTCCGCAAGCGCCCCGCCCCGAGGTCAGCGCTGAAGCCTGATGAGCAGAAGTCCGCCTAGCACTTCTGGGGAAAGGGCGGCTCTCCGCCGCGGCCGACCGCCGTCGAAGTTTTAGCCTCTGTTAGTCCCGAATCTTCGCGGACTGCAGCAGCGAATCTCGCCGAGACAAGCCGGTGACTCGACCCGCTGCGAGCGACAAACAGCCGTTTCGCGGCGCTCCCCAGAGAGTTCACATCTGGAGAGCATAAAAGCCTCAAGTGTAAAAAATGTGACCACAAGCACGTGTTCACTCACACTTCTCCCGCGCCCCCACAGAGTTCACTCCCAGCTCAGGCGGCCTCCGTCCGCTGGAGTAGCAGAAAACATAAGCACGCCCTAGAGCCACGCGTGTTCCCCCTCTGCTCGCTCTGTATCACGGCCCATAAGTCCTCTGTGAGTGCAAATCCCCTTGCCACACACAGTTTACACGAGCACACACACAGTGTCCAGCCCGTTACATGCAGCAACCGGGACAGCACGGCCATTCAGCCTCAGCAATATGCTTCAAAGCGTGGGAAGCCATTCCCGGCATATCCCCGTGGGTACTCAGCATTATAAAAGACGGCTACCAGTTACAGTCACGCCGCCGCCCGCGGCGTTCCCGCGCCCGGCCCCTTCTGTGGTCAGCCCAGCTGCCGCGGCACGCTCCGCACAGAAATCTGGAAACTGTAGCAAAGGGCGCGATGCAGGGAGTCCCTCCCACCATCACACCGAGCCGGGGTTTTACGGCCGTTATTTTCTGGTCCCCAAGAAAGACGGCGGCCTCAGGCCGATTCTAGACCTCAGATTTCTGAACAAAGCTCTCATGACGAGATCATTCAGAATGCTGACGGTCAGGGAACTCCTCGCACATGTGCGCCAGGGGATTGGTTCATCTCCCTAGATCTGAAAGACGCTTATTTTCAGATTCGAATACACCCTCGTCACAGGCAGTTTTTACGCTTCGCCTTCGAGGGCCAGGTTTATCAATACGCCGTTCTCCGTCGTTCGGCCTTTCCCTCAGCGCCACGCACGTTCACGGAATGTATGGGCACGGCGCTCGCCCTCGAACCCAGGGATGCGCATTTTGATCATTCTGGACGATTGGCTGATTCTAGCACGTTCCAAAACAGAGCTTCTGTCGCACGTGCAGCTTCTCGCTCATCTGGAAGCACTGGGCCTCTCTGTCAACTGGACAAAGAGCGTCTCCAGCCCAGTCAAGCTATCTTTTTTCTGGGGATGACCTGAGCTACCACTCATGAAAGCACGCTCATCCGCTCAGCGCACACGCCGCTTGCAGCGTTTAGCCGCTTCGTTCCAGATGAATACCGCGTTCCGGTGAAAACCTTTCAGTGAATGCTGGGTCACATATGGCCCCCTCGCAATACATATGCGCCCCTCCAATTCTGGCTAAAGACCGGTGACCCCGCGCGAGTCGGACCACGGGCCGCCAGCTAATCAGAGTCACTCAGGCATGCATTTCTGCACTACAGCCTTGGACGGTGACCGACTGAGCTTCAGTCGGGCGTCACGAATGGGGACCTTCTCCTCACCGGAAGGTAATTCGGACGACGCATCCAACACAGGCTGGGTGCGGTCTGGCGAGGGCTCACCGGCCTCTGGCCGATGGTCGGAATCGGGAGACCCCATTTCACATAAACTGTCTCGAGATGCTCGCGACTGTCGAGTAGTGCACTGTTGCAGTTCCTCCCGCGCATCCAGGGTCACCACGTCCTGATTCGTTCAGACAACATGACAGTGGTATCCTACATCAACCGTCAGGGCGGGGTCAGATCCAGGAATCTCTCCTGCTGACACAGCCGCATTCAAGTTTGGTCCCAGAGTCATCTGCTCTCGCTCAGAGCCGACGCATGTCCCGGGACACCTAAACGACGGTCCAGACATTCTATCCAGGAACCTTCTCTCCAGGAGAATGGTCCCTGAATCCTCTTACAGTCCAATCACTGTGGCGCCTCTTTGGCAGAGCGAGATAGATCTCTTTGCGACAGAAGAGAAACTCGGCACTGTCCGATTTTCTCTGAAGAACGAGGACGCGTTGAGCGCTAGAATGGCCATACGCCCGCTCTATGCCTTCCCTCCCATCTCCCTGCTACCGCAGGTCATTCAGAGAATCAGGGAATTTCGCCACCCGGTGCTCCTCATAGCCCCGCGTTGGGAGAATCAGATTTGGTACCCGGAGCTCACACAGCTGTCTCAGACAGCCCCGTGGCCCATCCCGGTCAGAGCAGATCTCCTCTCAAGCCCGCGGCACAATCTGGCATCCCCACCCGCAGCGCTGGGCGCTTCATGCATGGGTGACCAACGATTACACGTTGATTTGCCAGAGGGAGTCTCTGAATACGATCAAACACGCTAGAGCGGCATCTACCAGAAAGCTCTATGCGGCTAAATGGTCTGTATTTTCAAAATGGTGCACCGAAAAGAATTTGGACCCCTTAAGTGTGAGGTCTCTTCTTTGCTTTCCTTCCTTCAAGATATGCTGGACAAGGGCAGAACCCCATCCACCCTGAAGGTTTATGTGGCAGCCGTCGCGGCCTTCGTTGGTCCCGACGCGCCCAGTCTATTGGCAAAGAGCGAGCTGGTTATCCGCTTCCTCAGGGGAGCCAGGAGGATGAACCCCCTCGCCCCCCTCGGTGCCGGTTGGGACCTTTCAATAGTCCTCGAGGCCTTGAAAGCCCCCCTCTTCGAACCGCTCGAGTCTATTGACCTCAAATATCTCTCCCTAAAAGCCGTTTTTCTGATCGCTCTTGCCTCAGTTAAACGAGTGGGCGACATTCACGCGCTCTCTTCGAACGCGTCGTGTCTCAAGTTTGGCCTAACGACTCCGTCGTCATTCTCAAACCCAGACACGGATATGTGCCTAAGGCGATTGGCACCCCATTTAGAGCACAGGTGATATCCTTATCGGCTCTGCCCACCTCTGATAGCGAGCCCAATGCCAACCTCCTCTGCCCGGTCCGGGCGCTGAGAGCGTACATTACACGCGCTGCCACGTTCAGAACGTTCTGAGCAGCTGTTTGTGGCGTTTGGGGACGCACAAAAGGCTTGGCCGCTTCTAAACAAACACTATCCAGATGGATAGTAGACGCTATCGCCTCCGCCTATGCGGCTAAAAATCTGCCTTGCCCGCTCGGCGTCAGGGCTCACTCCACTCGAGGCATGGCCTCCTCGTGGGCTTGGTCCTGTGGTATTTCTATTCAAGATATCTGTGTGGCCGCGGGCTGGGCTTCCCCGTCCACCTTTTATCAGATTTTATAACTTGGAAGTACCGGCCTTACAGGCTAAATTACTGGCGGTCTCACCCGCGGCAGCGTCTAGCCACGCTTTATGGGGAATCCTTCAACCGGCTAGCCCCTTGATCTTCCCCTCCATTCTATGGAAACTTCCTATACTATGGCCCGCTATGCCGGCCGCCTCTTAGGCCTCATATTTTCATATAAACGGCTTTTGCCCTTTATTATTGTTTCTCCACTATTGCTCCCTCCACCCTCCGGGGATGCTTGTGGTGACTGACCGGGCACGGCGTTGACCAGGGGTTCCCGTAGAGTAAGCTAGCTTACGCAATACGAGAGAACCTCTCGTTAGAGAACGAATTCGGTTACCTGACGTAACCTCGGACTCTCTTGAGATAAGGGAACGAGTATTGCGTTCCCGGCCGTGCCCGCTCTAACAGCGATTCGCTTCATCACTATAAATCGTTGTTCCAAACCACGGAGAGTGCTTATGTACACTCAAGCCACGCCCCTTTCGGCGGGCTTTGACGTAATAAGCGAGTGTCGTCCGCTCATTGGGCGCGGGTTCAGCGCCGTTCTCCGATTGGTTCGAGCACTTCCCAGGAACGAACCAATGAGCCTGCTAGTTAGCCCGCTCTAGGTCCTGCACCTGAGAAGTGTGTTGACAATGATTACAAATTATAAAAATTTTTGGCTTCAATTGTTCGGCAAAGAAGAATCTTTCCCGTAGCAGTAAGCTAGCTTACGCAATACTCGTTCCTTATCTCAGAGAGAACCAAGGATTGACGTCAGGTAACCGATTCGGTTTCCTGGTGTCAAAATTATTTTGTTTAGGAAACACAAACGTCTGTGGGCCCCTCTCCCCCTCTCAATTATCATAAAATGGTTCAGTTCACCCAAATTGTATGCAGGCAACGTATTTTTACACTCTGATTGTGTGAGACATACACGCTTGACGCGCTGTTACAAAAAAGCTGTCCACACAGGACACAGCTAAGACACAGCTAAGTGAAACGAGGTCTTGGCGGTCTTGCGCACCGAACTTGTCACTTGCCGCGAACGCGCCGAGAATAAAACAAGGCTGATCCGTGTCAGCGCGCGCTCTGATCGCACTAACTTCGCCTCCGTTTCCCTTGTAAGCTGATATTAGTATTTAAACATTCTCTATGATATCAGTCTCTTTCTCTCTCGCACATATGTAGGCTAGTTATAAATTATTTAGACTTTTAATGATTAGTGCATTATTTTTAAAGTTTGTGGTTAAGAATCGTGTAAAAAAAATCCCTCATTTTGGGGATGGAATCCGGGAAATCTCCCTTATTTTCAATGTTCAGTGTTGACAGCTATGGCGTACGCACGCTTTGTAGATAATTTCAGACAACAACTTAGTCTCAACACAGTTGAGCTGACAAACAGCAGTATATTTACAGCAGTCTGAAACAGGTGTAGGCTGAAGCTCTTGCTTATGCCTATCCTTTTTTGAAAACTAGGGCTGTTTTCAACTAAGGATTTTCATAGTCGAATCTGATTCGTTAGATTTTGCCGTAGTCGACTGATAGTCGAACCTTTTTTTTTTTAGATAGGTCAGTAGCAGCTATATTTTTTCCATTTCAAACAAGAGATGGACGCATGCACATTAGGCTATTCGTTCTGTGTTTTATTTTTTCTAAACAGTTAGGCTGTTATGTTTAGGTAGCCTAGTATTTTTCATGTTTTTATCACGCAATCATGTTTTTGATGCGAGTGGTGGGCTTGTAACTTGTAATTTAATGCTTTCGCCTAAGGGTAGCAGCGGTGCTGCCGAAAATAAAAAACTGTCACAAAGAACAAATATATAGCAAGGAGACATTTTAATTGTTTATTAATAAAGATGAAGTTGACGAATGCTACGCGACTCTTCGCAGGTGTATGCGGCCAGAGAGAAACGCACAGTTAATTTCATAAGCAGAGAGCATTACGTTTTCTTTCGTTTCTGAATCGTTCTATTTTAGACATTTCAATATAGATATTAAGGTCTGTGGAGTAGACTATACGTATACACTGAGTTGCAGTAGTTATATTTATGAGACGAGCTTCGGTGCCTCCGTTCCTTGATTATCAGTAGCCTAATAATCTGCTTTTCCTTCTTATTGATTAAATCAAGACAATTGGTTGATAAAACATTAATTAAAATCAAGAAAAAAATTATAAAAAAACTAAATTCACTTTAAAGAAAGGCTTTGTGCTTTTCTGTTTGAGGTCTGTGAGAGTTTTAAAGCAGTCAAGTGCTGCTTCAGAGCGCTCGTGTCCGTCGGAGAACTGTCACGTCTGTAACATTGTTTTTTCCTCTGTGAACACGAAAATAATAACGAAAAATATTTTATGTTTTGTGGAGAGCCAACCCTTCCTCATCTGATTTGAGCAGTGTAATTCACAGAATTACAAAAAATATATTTTGCCTCCTAAAACTTAAAGATTTTTTGTCACGCATGAATGCTTATGCATCCACTAGATGTGCTGGGAATGTAGCGATGTGCGCGGCGCCGAGGGCGTTTATTTAGGCTATTAGGCTTGATGGACATTCTGTGACAGCGCGCTGCAGCGTGTCTGTTCGTGTGTCTGTTAAGAGTGAGCGTTCGTGAGCGGGAGACACACATAACCTGATTTAAACGAGGTTGAACTGGCCGTGCTACTATTCGACTATAACGTTCATCGTCGAATCAGACCTCTCCGAATCGAATTGTTGAATCCTCGACTATTAGAAGACAGCTCTATTGAAAACATTACTTATTTAAAAAATAAAAGTAAAATAATTATTGTCTTACATCATTATAATCTTGACAAACAAATCTAAAAAAATGTATATCATATGCAATACATTTGCACCATCCCAAATACAACAAAAACAGTTTGTTCATTTATCGCTCTTTAAATTGTTTCATTTAGTTTCATTGCATTATTTTTAATAGTTTCTTTAACTTGCTAAGTGTCCCTTCCAATTTAAATTATTATCACTCCAAGAAATGTAATCGCTGACACCCTTTCTATTTCAACTTCATTAATCATTCATTTACCTATTTTATTCGATAAACGATTACCAAATACAACACATTTTGTTTTCCTTAAATTTAAAGTTAGTTTATTCAAATCAAACCAATATTTAGCAGTACCATTTCTTTTTCCATTGTATCCAGAAGTTGTTTCAGATTGTCACCAGAACAAAATAAGTTTGTATCATCTGCAAATAATATCAATTTTAGTACTTTGGAAACCTCACATATATATCATTAATGTATAACAGAAAAAGCAATGGGTCCAGTACAGAGCCTTGGGGAACCCCACATGTTACCTGCACCAATTGTGACCTGCAATTAACTATTTGGACATATTGATGCTTTTTCTCTAAATAATTACTTATCCAAGAGTGAGCTACCCCTCTTGCTTAATATTTTTTTCAGTTTCTAAGATCTCTAGATCTCCTTTTCTCTAGAAAAAGTCAAATACTTTTTAAGATCTAAAAATACCCCAACTGTGTATTGTTTATTTTCTGTTGCGTTAGATATTTTCTCCACAAAATCTTATAACACATGTGAGGTTGTTCTAATACTTCTAAACCCATATTGTTGCTTGCTTAGTATATCATATTTTATAAGAAAATCATTTAATCTTGTGTTAACAAATTTTACCAATATTTTTTGAAAATTGTGAAAGCAAAGAAATGGGCTTATAATTTGAAAAGGTATGTCTATCTCCAGTTTTATATATGGGTATAACTTTAAGGATTTTCATTTTTTCGGGGCCCTGTTAAGATTCTTTTCATGGGGCCCAAAATCCTTAGCAGCGCCCTGGCGCCTCACGCGAGCAGGGATTACATGCTCCGAGAACGGACACTGCATTTGTGTTATAAAACACACACACAGGTCTTTTAACTTGAGCAAATATTTTTAATAAGGTATAGTCTTCTCACTAACAAAGTAGGGTAGATTTAAATGCATAAAAATGAAATTTAAATGTATAAAAACGAAATTTAAATAAATAAAAACGAATAACTTAGGTCTAAATATAGAAAAACGGAATTAAACAAAAAAACGAAATTGTGACGTGAGGTCCCAGTAAAATCTCAAAGTCTCGCAGTAGATTCATTTAGATTGATAGTAACGGATAAAAAGGATAATATATTTTGTTTCTATTATTCTATTTTCCACAATGCCAAAGCAATGCAGCTTAACCCAAAATACGTACAAGCGCAGGCACGCACTTCTGTCCACACAAACTCCGCTGTTTTCAGCGCTGCTCTGTGCTCTAGCCAGAGAATACTCCCGTTGCAGGAACACTTTTAGTAGTCCAAGAAGAAGCAAATATATTTATAAAATACAGTGACGCATTGCTGCCACATACATATTATTTTTCCCTCAATTATGTCGTAATCTTATGTCGTAATAACGAGATTTTATGTCGTTTAATCAACATATTTTCTCGTAATAACGAGATCTTATGTCGTTTAAACGGCATATTTTCTCGTAATAACGAGATCTTATGTTGTCAAAACGACATACTTTTCTTGTTATAACGACATAATATCTCGTTTTAACGACATAAATATCTCGTTTAACGAAATAAATATCTTGTTATAACAACATAAATATATTGTTATTTCGACATAATAAGGGGACATTATAATATGCATTAAGCTACATTTAGCGTTCTTATAATGAGTTTCTATGTGAGGAAAATGCTTAACGCTTTGCGTTCATATTCTGGACGTAGCTATCTGATTTTTGTAGTATGCATTATTATGATTTTAGTATTAATAATGCACGCACTTATCCGTGAACTTAATAAATGTATGTTTTTATTAGGCTACTATATCCACAAACAAATTGCTTTCAGTTGTGTGCAAAATTCAGAATTTAACGAATGTGCAGCGATTTGTACAAGAGAGTGTTTGTGTATAAAATACATTTGTTTTATTTTGTATTAGTGATAATTTGCGCGTCCCTTTATTGGGACATTCTAAAACACTTAACGTTAATAAAAGGCTTAACGTGGCTTACTGTACTAAGACAGCAATATTAAAAGACCAAACTCAGTAAACATCATATTAATAAGCTATACTTTGTGTTGTGCAAAAAAAAAAATCATGAGTACAGAATATGAACGCAACGCGTTTAATTAGCCTACACATTAAGCATTTTCCTTCCATAGAAAACCGTTATTAGAAAAGGCTTAACGTGGCTATAATGTTCTAGACAGTAATATTCAAAGACCAAACTCATAAACATCATATTAATAAGCTATACTATGTGCAAAAAAAAAATGAGCCCAGATGAATGCAACGCGTTTAGTTACACGTTAAGCATTTTCCTACCATTAGAAAACCGCTATTAAAAGGCTGCATAGTCTATAGCTTATTAATATGATGTTTACTGAGTTTCATCTTTTAATATTATTGTCTTAGTACAGTAAGCCACGTTAAGCCTTTTTAATGTTAAGCGTTTTAGAATGTCCCAACATAACTACAATGCGTTCTTTAATTCCCAGTCTTGAAATGAATACAAACCTTAACATAACGGACAGTGTTCAAACCACAGTAAATAATCATACTAATAAAGGAGGCTATATGTACAAATCTGCTGAGCTCAGAATATAAACTCAACGCGTTTAATTACACGTTAAGCAAATTGCCGTCAAATGAGATCTCAATAAATGGACGGCAAATTATCACTAATACAAAATAAAACAAATGTATTACACAAACAATTTGTACAAATCGCTGCACATTCGTTAAATTCTGAATTTTGCACACATAACTGAAAGCAGTTTGTTTGTGGATATAGTAGCCTAGCCTAATGAAAACATACATTTATCAAGTTCACGGATAATTGTGCATGCATTATTAATACTAAAATCATAATAAAGTATACTACAAAAATCAGATAGCTAATATAAACGCAAAGCGTTTAATTTTCCTCCCTTAGAAACTCATTATAAAAACACTAAATGTAGCTTAATGCATATTACAATGTCCCCTTATTATGTCGAAATAACAAGATATTTATGTCGTTATAACGAGATATTTATGTCGTTAAAACGACATATTTATGTTGTTAAAACGAGATATGTATGTCGATTTCACAGAAAAGTATGTCGTTTAACGACATAAGATCTCGTTATTACGAGAAAATATGACGTTTAACGACATAAGATTCATTATAGACATAAGATCTGTATTACGACATAATTGAGGGGAAAAAATAATATGTATGTGGCAGCAATGCGTCAGCCGTAATAAAATAGCTATAAGGAAGTTTTATACTTTACTAAATTTTTATACTGTAAAACATATTCAGAGCGCGAATGAGAACGTTTTGAGTGGGATGCCAGGTGTGCAAAAAAACAAAAAAACGATTATTCGAATGTCACATTTTCAGAATCGAATACCAACCCACCGAACGAATATTCTGGTCCAGCCCTAGTGCTCATTAATGTATATTTACTTTGTTACCATTGAAAATACATACGGGTAAGGGGTTCTAATGTCGGCCGCCATGTTGCCCCTCCATCTTGAAAGTACATTAGCCAAAGAGGGACATACCCGTTAATTCAAGCTTCGCCTTTCACGTTTACGTTTAAGTTAACGCTCATGGACGAGGTCGAACTGGAAGCCATGTTAATCTTGGACTACATTGGCCACCGTAGGAGTTTAAAACGAAATCGGAATTGAGAGGAACAGAAACTAATATTCACTGGATGGTCATATACCTTTTCACCACTAGATGGGGGTAAAAATCACACAGTGTAGCTTTAATGTCGAATGATTGCGTTATTTTACATATGCATCTGCTTACATTTGATATTGCTTGTTTCTTTTTCTTCTTCGCCTGTGTTTTCGATAAAAAGATTCAGTACTCTTTCAGGAGACGTATAATAGCGCCCCCTACCATATAACAATGAGAAATGACGGAAATTTCTGGGCAATGTCGGGGAAAGAGTTAAAAATCACTGAATTATAGAAAAAGTAAAAACTCACATGATGATGAGGATTATGACTTCACATATTTGTGAATCTAATTTCTTCCTTTTCCTCTCTGAAATCTCCCAGATTCCCTCCTGCAGCAGGTGTTTGCTGTGCGCTTCTTGGGATCGATGGCCGTTCGGCCGGTCACACACAGGAAGTGATCTATGAAGCCATGAGGCAGGTTCTCGCCGCTCGCGCAATTCACAACATCTTCAAAACCACCAGAATCCCATCTGATGGTCAGCAGTTCCTGCATTCGGTGCGTCCGGTGTATTCACTTCTGAAACGCAGTGTTTCAAATATTGACATTATTTCAGGACTCGGGGGCTTATAATGTTTTTGTTTCTGCCCGACAGATTGATCGATCCACAGACACAAGTCACTAAAATCAGTGTAAGTGTTTATTTCTTTCTTACGCTGCTCACTGAACTGAAATCTGTCTACATCTCAGCTGTGTGTGTGTGTTAGTTCCAGCTGAAGGACGTGTCTCAGTTTGCGGCCCATCAGGAGAACAGCAGGCTGATGGGGTTCGATTCTGGAGGGAGCGACTGGAGCAACGGAGGCGAGCATGAACCCTCCTTCAGCGTATTCGTGTTTGAGAGTAACACTGAAGGAGAGAAGGTCAGTGCTGCAAAACCATAAACCATAACACTTACTCACGCTTCTCACAATTAATATCTGATTAACTCCTGGGATTTGTGCTGTTTCTCCTCAGATTTGTTACACGATAAACCTGGGAAAGAGTACTCAGGAGGCAAAGAAGGTAAAGCAGAACATCTGACATCTAGAGTGCACCCTAAACAGTATAATACATTTTATATAACATGATATAATATATAATTTGAAATCGAATTTATATGTCTCAGCGAAAGATTTATATATATATATATATATATGTGTGTGTGTGTGTATATATATATATGAAGAGTTCAGATGCAAAAGCCTCTAAGTGCCATTTGAAATTTTCTTCTAAAATGATCATTTTTATCAAGCTTGTATATTTAAGTTCAGGTAATTTCACTTAAATGGCAATGAAGATTACCTATTAATTGTCATTCAAGTGAAATTACTGGAACTTAAATGTACAAGCTTGATAAAAATGAATCATTTTAGAAGAAAATTTGGAGGCATTTAGAGGCTTTTGCATGTGAACTCGTTCATGTGTATATATATATATATATATATGTGTGTGTGTATACATATATGTATGTGTGTGTATATATATATATATACACACACATACATATATATATAAATATATATACACATACATATATATATATATATATATATATATATATGTGTATGTGTATATATATACATATATATATATATATATACATACACATATATAATGTATATATATTAAATGTTTCTGTAAAATATCACTGTGTACATTGGATATTTTGCGGTGGCTATGCATTCACTTGAAGAAAAAAAATCTACTCTGTTTTTCTGAATTAACAAGTAAATTTTTCATGAGAAAATTTTTTTTTGCTGTTTTTCTGAATTAACGAGTTAATTTTTTCATGAGAAAATTTTTTTTGCTCTGTTTTTTCTGAATGAAAAAATTTTCTTATGAAAAATTAAGTAAGTTAATTTAAGAAACAGAGCAAAAACTTTTTTTCTCATGAAAAATTAAGTCATTAATTCAGAAAAACTAGGAGCAAAAACTTTTTTCTAATGAAAAATGAAGTCGTTAATTCAGAAAAACAGAGCAAAAACTTTTTTTCTCATGAAAAATTAAAATCGTAATTCCAGAAAAACAGAGCAAAAACTTTTTTTTCTCATGAAAAATTAAGTCGATTAATTCAGAAAAACAGAGCAAAAACTTTTCTAATGGAAAAATTAAGTCGTTGATTCAGAAAAACAGAGCAAAAACTTTTTTTCTCATGAAAAATTAACTCATTAATTCAGAAAAACAGAGCAAAAAAAAAATTTCTCATGAAAAATTAACTTGTTAATTCAGAAAAACAGAGCAAAAAAAAATTTTCTCATGAAAAATTAACTCGTTAATTCAGAAAAACAGCAAAAAAAAATTTTCTCATGAAAAATTAACTCGTTAATTCAGAAAAACAGCAAAAAAAAATTTTCTCATGAAAAATTAACTCGTTAATTCAGAAAAACAGAGTAGTTTTTTTTCCTTCAAGTGAATGCAATACGCCACGGTAGATATTTACCATGGTGTGTAAATATAATATTAAACGTCAAATATGTTTAAATTAAAACAAAGTTAAGAATATGTTAGTATATTAAATAAAATGTATTAATATTCATATTTATCAATAGTTTATATATATATAAATAGCTTTTTTAAATAAAATGATTCATTAAGTATATATTAGTTTTAAATAACTCTAATATTATGCTGATATATTAAGATTAAATTAAGAATATATGTGTGTGTCATTAAGCTGGGATAAAGAGGTGAAAAAACCCACACTGATGTTGACTGATATTTTTGACTGGTGTTCATGTTCAGTAATAAGCAAAATATAAAAAGAATACATGTGTGTTTGTGTATATATATATATATATATATATATACACACACACATATACACTCACCAGCCACTTTATTAGGTACACCTGTCCAACTGCTCGTTAACACTTAATTTCTAAGCAGCCAATCACATGGCGGCAACTCAGTGCATTTAGGCATGTAGACATGGTCAAGACAATCTCCTGCAGTTCAAACCGAGCATCAGTATGGGGAAGAAAGGTGATTTGAGTGACTTTGAACGTGGCATGATTGTTGGTGCCAGAAGGGCTGGTCTGAGTATTTCAGAAACTGCTAATCTACTGGGATTTTCACGCACAACCATCTCTAGGGTTTACAGAGAATGGTCCAGAAAAGAAAAAACATCCAGTGAGCGGCAGTTCTGTGGGCGAAATGCCTTGTTGATGCCAGAGGTCAGAGGAGAATGGCCAGACTGGTTCGAGCTGATAGAAGGGCAACAGTGACTCAAATAACCACCCGTTACAACCAAGGTGGGCAGAAGAGCATCTCTGAACGCACAGTACGTGGAACTTTGAGGCAGATGGGCTACAGCAGCAGAAGACCACACCGGGTGCCACTCCTTTCAGCTAAGAACAGGAAACTGAGGCTACAATTTGCACAAGCTCATCGAAATTGGACAATAGAAGATTGGAAAAACGTTGCCTGGTCTGATGAGTCTCGATTTCTGCTGCGACATTCGGATGGTAGGGTCAGAATTTGGCGTCTACAGACATGAAAGCATGGATCCATCCTGCCTTGTATCAACGGTTCAGGCTGGTGG
>JAQIUQ010000435.1:20000-72500 GCA_030378365.1 Hybognathus amarus
ATACGTATATGTGACCCTGGACCCCAAAACCAGTCACATGGGTTAATTTTTTTTTAAATTGAGATGTATACATAATCTTAAAGTTTAATAAATAAGTTTTCCATTGATGTATGGTTTGTTAGGATAGGATAATATTTGGCGGATGTACAACTATTTGAAAATCTGGAATCTGAGGGTGCCAAAAAAATCGAAACATTGAGAAAATCGCCTTTAAAGTTGTGCATTTATCTTTGCGATTGTGCTACATTCACTCACAACAATAAATATTTTTTATTTACGGTAAGAAATTTACAAAACATCTTTATGGAACATGATCTTTAATTATTATCCTAATGATTTTTGGCATACAAGAAAAAAAAAAACGATAATTTTGACCCATACAATGTATGGTTGGCTATTGCCATGAATATACCAGTGCGAATTGTGACTGGTTTTGTGATCCAGGGTCACATATTATAACAAAAATACAATATCCAGAAGAGAATCGTCTAAAAGTTTAAATATGATTCAGCAATTTGCTTCAAAACAAAAATTATATTTGAGTAAAAATATTTAATATGCTGGTTTATATATCACGGTCAATTATTTTAAAAAAACCTACATATTTTTTGGTGTGTATTTTGAATGTACTTGTTTAATGCTGTCCTGTCCAAATGTTCTAAGCCAATTCAAAGCAAATACGGACCATATTGAGGAAGAGTTGTTTACAGCTATATCTCACATTGTGTGAGTAAGCAGGTGTGTCGCTCTAATCTTATCGGCCCCTGTCACACCTATGATCTATCAGCGTTTACACCTCACCTTTGAACAGGAAGCGGGAGTAATACTTGAAGGTGTTGTAGGACTGCTGCATGGCGATGAAGCTGGGGTGCACCGGCTCCCCCTGCTGGAGTTCCCACGGCTGTGCGATCAGCTGACCGCGAAACTTCAGGATCAGGCTGAAGATGCTGTGGATGATGTTCATGACGGGGGCGGCTTTCTCCGTCAGCAAACCCCTGAGAGAATAAAACACTGTATATTAATATATATATATATTATATTAATCACTGAATATGTCACGTGGGACACGGGTCCTCACCTGAAGATGGCTCTGTTGAGGTATTCGGCGTGTGTGCGGTGAATGGCGTCCAGGTCGTTGGCACTGCTCAGTTTGTGTGTGAACTCGCTCCAGGACACCTGGAGGATCTGGTTAGCGATGTAGCCCTGGATCACCTTCACAAAGTGCTGCATCTCGTGTCTGTACAGCTGCAGCTGATGGAACTGAACGGAACGACCGGCACCTTTCACCAGAGCTGACACACAAGAGGAAACATTAGTTATCACTGTTATTATTAACGCGAGACACTACAGGTGAATAGGGTAATATTTTTAACTAGCAGATTTCACCATGAAACTTTCCCAGTTGATTACCTACATTAAGATGAGAAAAAAATATATTACAAGTTTTCTTTAATTTAATGTGTAAATACGCAAATGAGGCATTATCTAATTAAAGTCGGCGTGAAAACGGAAGTTGAGATTGTCATTTTTTCCTTGTCGTGACGTATATGCAGGGCCGGCGATTGCTATCTGGCGAACTAGGCAGTTGCCTGGGCGCAAATGTGTTGGGGGCGCCGCGTGCGCGCTCTGAACGTCGCCCTTGACCTACTTCACATTCTCTGCTACTTCCCATTAATCGAGAAATCACAGAGTTAGAATGAAAAAAAAGAAAAATGTTTATTAAACATGGTCATCCTAAGGCGCCCCTCAGCCACACGTTTAATTACTTAATTACTGATTATTAGATTGAATTGATGATTATTGTCGATCTTTTCCGGGGGTTGCGTTACGTTGGGCAAGTGTTCAGCTGCGGTTCGCGTTGATCGGAAATGACGAAGCAGAGTATAAGCAATAAAACCCTCTGAAAGTCCAGTATAAAGGTAAGCCTTTCTCATCTCAGCCATTAAAGTGTCAAACGCAATAAATCAGGCGTAGCAGCCTACTTGAGATTCCCGGTGACCGACGTGCTTTTTGGGCCGAGACATCTCATAACCTACTTTTATTTATTTTTTTGTCTTAACGGCCCATAAAACTCGTACATCGGCAGCCCATTCCGTTTTGTTTTGCTTAACTGCCGACGTTAAGTTGCTTCCAAGTCTATAGCTTACTTACAAGTATAGAAATTTGTACAAAACTAATTATGAAAGTTTCTTTTATTTTTCATTGCATTTGTTTTACAATATAGCCTATTATGTTGAAGTGTAGCCTAATGTAGACAGACACTGTAACTAAAAGAGGTTTGAATTTTTCTTTGTTCAATTTGCACACTGAATTGCACCAGATTGATGAATTTAACATTTAAATTTGATTTAAAAATGAATTAAACATTAAAATGCACAACAGTTGGGACTCCAAAACCCCCTTAGTTGTAGCAGCCAGGTAATAATTGTAATTTATCTACAACAAGTTACATTACACAGATAAAACAATGCAGCTATGTAGGATGATAGAAATATCCTTGAACATTATTTGTAGCATTTGTATAAACAATTTATTACAGATCCTTCAACTTGTTGAAGTTTTGGAGTGATTATAAGAGTATTTTTGTTTAGTTTAATAAATACTCATCATCAGTTTTGGGCATATTACTTAAAAAAATAATTAGTTACAGTTACTTCTCACAAATTCTCACAGAGTTAGTAACTGAATTAAATCATTATAAAAGTAACTAATTACCAGGGAAAGTACCTATTGTGTTAAAAAAGTTAAAATAGGCCTAACTTGGATGCACCCAATATTAAATATGTTAAATTAATTAAATGGATTGGACACTATAGAATAAATTATTATTATAAAACATTGTACACTTATCTACACTATTGTAATGTTGCTGTGGGACAATGTGGGTGACACCAATAAAATGCAATATATTATTTTAAAAATTATCATTACTATAGTAGAACAATACATAACATACATACTGTACATAATACACAATTTTAGGTTTAGAATTTTTAATATTTGATATTGCACAGACCACAACTGGCCAACAAATAAGTCGGAAAAAAAATTATGCTTAAATGTACCAAAAATAAAATAATAATAAAAAATGGGGGGCGCTAAAATCAATCTCGCCTAGGGCAACCAAAGGGATAGACCGGCCCTGAGTATATCCAAGTGAAACGGCTTCTGAAATTAGAAAAAAATGTAGGGCAGGACTTGATTTCATCCTTCAGTAATTGATTGGATCGTTGGAGGTTGGGCGTTGCAAAACAATTTGAATGCGATTCTCTGAGAGGTGGTGCACCGATAGCCGCACCTTCACTCGGATCTGGCCGCACCCTTTTGCCATTCCACGTGACCAAAGAGAGAGAGGTCGTTTCGATGGGGGAGGAAAGGGGAATGTATTTGATTAAAGATTTCAAGGGTACATGAATTTTAAAAAAATATTGAAGTGCACGGATAAATCATTTATAATAAACACTACAATATTACATATAAAAAGAAGATTTGTCAAATTTGGTTTCATGCCGACTTTAAATATGCACTAATTTGCATATATTTTAGAAAACGAAATCTGAGTGTTGGATAAACCCAGGTTCAAAATTCTTTTTTCATTGTGTTCACATATTAGATGAGAAAAAAAATTACAGGGGTTTATGGATATCTACTTTTGTTATCCTGTAAATCAGAATATACTGCCAATTGCCTTAAAAAATGATTTTCGCATGTTTTTTGGAATAAAATGTTATATAAATCAGGCTAGGAATAATATATTTACAAATCCCTCTGTAAATGTCTTCATAATATAACTAGGCACAAAGTTTGGTGTATATAGGTGCTACTGAAGTGGAGATTTCGGACTTGGAGTTTGAGAGAAAAGTCATTTTGAGAAAACTGGCCTTAAAGATCAGCCAATGAGATCGTGCATTTAGAGTTAAATCCCCCCTTTTACTTTCACAATTGGTTGCTGATAAAAAGGAAATGACCATATTTGGATCCGACAACATTGTACAGGAGAAAGAGGGAGAGACGGTGCAGATCGTGATCGCTGAGCAGCAGAATGATTTATAACGACAGCTTTTGAAGAATTTATGAGAAATCTACAGATGCAAACAGACAAAGTGTAGTAAAATAAAGACCTAAATGTGTATTTCTGACTTTTTTTCACAAGACTGAAAGATCTGAAATCAAAGATTATCAATTATAATATTAAAAATTATAATACGGTAATGTGATGATTTATTTTGCATAGAATAAAGCTTCAGGAGTCGGGTGTTTTTGTTCTGTTTTTATTATTGTAACACTATTAGGCAGTCTTATCACTCGCCTGTATTTTGTTCCATAATCATGAAGACTTACTAAAGGAGATGTTCAGGAATAATATCATGGCAGTTACTTTTTCTTTTTCATTCTGTAAATTAAAAGGTGAATGAGAACGTCTCAGTCAGCTTAGTCGTATGAAAAAAAATATTGTAATATATATTTATAATAATGGTTTGCAGATTAATATTTTACCAGTTGTGTGTCCTGAAGTAAATGACCCTTTTTCTGTTTCAG
The DNA here is from genome assembly GCA_030378365.1 of Hybognathus amarus. Taxonomy (NCBI): domain Eukaryota; kingdom Metazoa; phylum Chordata; class Actinopteri; order Cypriniformes; family Leuciscidae; genus Hybognathus; species Hybognathus amarus. The sequence continues at coordinate 24,540 of JAQIUQ010000435.1, forward strand.
TTCTAATAATAGCAGTGGTCAGTAGTATTAAACAATGCGTAGAGAGCATTTGTATGCGATTTGATTTGGACTGAAATCTAAAAAACTTAAAGAGATTGACTTGTTTAGTTGGCTCAAAGTTTATTAAAACAACTATTTCAAAAGCTGAACTGATTTTCTTTTTATATAATAGTAAGAATATGTATAACTCAATGTTTTAACTAATTGAAAAAACTGAATAATCGTTCCAAACTTACTGATTAGCTGGCAAAATAATCAACGTTTTAGTCGATCAAACCCCTTAACTGTCACCGTTCCGGTACCGGGACACCTAACTTTACTTCACTATATTTCTATTAAATCCTAATCTAATAATGAAAAATTATATATTGTTGGAAAGGTCTAAGACTTCTAAATAGATATTCTACCCCTGTTTTGTGTTACAAATTACGAGTGATTTGTGTTACAGAGTAATTGATGAATTTATGACAAGAGTGCACCTCAAAAAATCTGCATCATAACAGGTGTTCTGACCTTTGTCACAAAAAGTCGATGCACCCACTTTTAATTATTGAAACTTCTGTATTTATGCTAAAAGTTCATAATAAAACATATAATCTCAGTATTTTTCAATAAAAAAAACAATTATAGTATAATATTATCCTCTAAAAATTATATATATATATATATATATATATTTTTATTTTTTGTAGTTATCATAAATAAGGTATCATTTGAAAGCTTATAAACTCAGAATTCATCCTGTTAAACCGGGATGAATAAATCCCGGTTTATAAAAAAATAAATCCCGGTTTATAAATTTTATAATTGAACATTGCATTACCATAGAAACGGTACTTACTTTATCAGGCTCCTCCCATTTTGGGCATTATTATATTTCATAATTTATGATCAAAACCTTTTCTAATCTTGACAAAACACATATTGTCAGAAAGGTTCCAAATTTTGTGACAAAATTGATATTTGGATAGAAATGTATTAATTTGTTTAGGCAGAATGTATACAACTAAATTCAATGGAATTCAATTGCACCCGGTGGCTATTTTTGGTACAACGCCTAAACAAAATCTCGTGGGAACTTCAATTTTTGTGATATCAACTTAAAATCTGGAACATAACTTGGTTAGATTTATGGCTCTGATTTTATAAATGTGATTTAAAATTTTAATGATGTGATTTTAATGATTTTAAAAATATTTAGTAAAATATATATTTTATATAAACAGGGTATATACAGTATTTCTTAAGTTAAATTTACTACTTTTTAATACCTTTTTTACTACCTTCGGAATTTTTTTTAAACCCATCACGACACTAAATTAAGTGTTAAATGCAGTGAGCTTTGTATTATTTGATCTGCTGCGTGACTGGATTTAATAGGGAAACTGAGAAAATGTGATTAAAACGAATACTTTTAGGGAAAATAGGGAAATAATAGGGAAAAAATAATAGGGAAAAAATAGGAAATTGTGCCCAGATAAGCTAAAGCCCATATTTAAACGGACTAACGCAAACACAGAATAGGACACCTGATAGTCTGAAAAAAAAAAAAACTAATTTTTTTAAAAAATAATACCTCTCAGACTACATTTAACACTTTTAATGGCCTTAAATTTGACAATTTTGATTTATCACTTTTTAATACTTTTAAAACCCCACGGACACCCTGATAAAATAAAAAAATATATATAGTACAGTATATTTGATTTACTGTGAATTTAAACTTCCATAACTTTTTCATACTTTCATTTTTTGATGTGTTTTCCCTATCATCAATAATCTGCTGAGTGAAAACAAGACCAAACTTGGATATATTCCAAAGCATTCTTGAATTGCAACCATTTAAGTGTGAATAGTGCATTTTAACCCCATTCTCAAAAAGGGGGGTGACAGGTAAGGGGTTAAATAACAGTAACTTTGATAAGAACCGAATCAGATGGAAAACTACCCGTGTGAAGAGTTTCATACATTTGGTGGGAGAACAGTAAAAAAGCGGGGCAGAAATCTTACCCGTCCTCTTGAGGTGAAACCAGGACGTCTCAGGAGCGACCACACCATGTGTTTGAGCTGCAGCAGGAAGGAGAAGAGTCTGTTGTATTTATTCAGACAGCTGTCCGTGATGACGATATTCACTGGCCAGTCCACCTACAGAACCAGAGAAAGATCATGAAAAAATGTCCAGCTCTTCAGAAACCTCATAATACAGGAAGACAGTGAACGTGTCTCTGACCTTGTATCGGAGCTCCAGACAGTTCAGCGAGTCTGGAGCGTGAGGGTGGAAGATCTCAGGAAGGTATCTCAGAGCAAACGTGAAGTGAGCCGCAGCTCGCCGTCCCCATGAATACTGTACTGTAACGCCTTATTCAGAATGGAGTTCAACACCAGCGGGGTCAGCAGCTCGCCAGGGGTCTGACCACTGCCCAGCTAAACACACAAGTGCACAATAAGAAGCATCGTAAATATTTGTATGCTACACTTCTGTGACAATGTTAAATCTAATATTGTGTAAAAAAAATTGTTAAAGGAGACCTATAATGCACTTTTTCAAAGTCTTGTTTTTAAAGGAATAGCTCACTTTGAAATTCATTTTTGGTATGTTTTAGCTTACCGCAAGGGCATCCAAGATGTAGGTGTCTTTGTTTCCGCAGTATTTTGAGTTTTGATGTTTTTAGGTCAAACCGTTCTTGTCTTTTAATCATATAATGGAGGTCTATGGTCACCACTTCAAAGAGCATGCACAGAGAAGTCCAGATTAAACAGGATTTAATGACTCGTAAATGTAAGGACACATTGATGGCCTAAGCCACAAAACGGAGCGGTAAGAAAGAGAAAACGGAGAGAAAACGAACAGTATTTATTATATATATAATTATATATATTTCAGTATATCGTTTATCTTGTTACCACAGTGTAAAAACAATATCAATACTGTTCGTTTTCTCACACAAATCACTCGTTTCGGGTCTTAGGCCATCAATGTGTACTTACATTTACGAGTCATTAAATCATGTTTAATTTGAACTTCTCTGTGCATGCTCTTTGAGGTGGTGACCATAGACCTCCATTATATGACTGACAGACAAGAACGGTTTGACCTAAAAATATCAGAAATTGGAAACACTGCGGAAACAAAGACACCTACATCTTGGATGCCCTGAAAGTAAGCTAAAACATGACCAAAAAATCATTTCAGAGTTAACTATCCCTCTTTTCCCAGTCTGTCAGTAACACTTTGTTTAGTTCCTGTCTCTATGAAGCCCCTCCTTCTGAAAAGCACTATATGCTCTGATTTGGGAAATGTTATCATTATCACAAGTTAACACACTACTAACGCAACTCAACCAGGCCCCGCCCCTTTATTGGAATATTAGGCAGGAATTCTCTTTAATAAAGGGAATACTGTAATGTGTTCGCAAACTCAGAGACTACAATGGAGGCGTTTTGAGGAGTTCCGAAAAAGTGTTTACGGACATAGAGAATGACTTTGTAACTTTGCAGAACTTTTTCATGCTCAAACACCAACATAACACACTAAAGAAAGAAGAACATGCATAATAGGACCCTTAACCCTCCTATTATCCTTGGGTAAATTTGATCCAATTCAATGTTTAACGTCTGTAAAAACAATTTTATTTTATTTTTTTGCTTCATATTTAATGACTTTTTCCTAATTTAATGGGGACAACCATGTAAACATAACATTTTTAAAATGTAAAAAAATGAAAAAACTCCAAGTCCGAAAATTTAAAATATTAATTTCACACACATTTGTTTTGGTTGTTTTATTGAGGTCACTATAACCTGTTATAATTTAAATTTATAACGTTTAGTGTAATTTCACATATTCAATATCATATTCAAAAAAGTTTTAGGGCTCTAACCAAACAGAACCATATCTGTAGTATTCAAGAACCACGAGTAGTCACATGACATATGACATATTTATCAAGAGAACTAATAATTCTTTTCTGCGCCATGGGGAGGGGAAAACATCATTTTTGTGAGAACTTTGATGTTTCCCGTGCCATGGGTGACGGGAAAACGTAATATTTTGCAAGATTGACCGCAAACATAACTTCAGTGTTACTATCCTTGATAAAATAGTTTTTCTTTCCAAATGTTATCAGACTATAAAAATCTATACTTATAAATATTATAAAACAAATAAAACACCAGATATATTTATACTTCTTCAATTTTAGGTCAATCAGTAAGATTTTACGTTTGATTTTTAAATTTGTCCATAGTCGTGCAATGGGTATTCTGGATGTATAAGGGGTTAGGTGGGGTTAGGTGGGATGGGGAGGGGGGTGGATGCCAACTTAAAATGTTACTTAAGTAGTCAACAAAGACATAAATTAACTGAGACAAACCTTTGTAAAAAAATATATATCATATAGTGGAGGTTTAAATTATTGGTAAAAAGTGTTATCAGATTTGAGGGTAACAGGAGGGTTAAGCTCTTCACATGAGATTTCTGGGTTTAGTGTAAGTGAAAACTGACCTTCTCGAAGAGCTGATCGCTGGAGAGAGGGCAAACTCTCCATCCTCCATTAACAAGAAATGCCTGAGAGTCTTAAAATGCTTCTCCACGCCCAACTCCACGAAGAAATAATCCACCACGGCCTTATTTACCATGGACACACTAAGAGAAGGAGAAAGAATCAAATGTACAAATTTTAATGTTTAGCGTACAGAGATTTTTGCCCTTGTCCTGTGTGTGTGTGTGTGGTGGGTGTGTACAGAATCAGTCAAGTTTGGAAACATATATAACATATATAATAATAACATATATAAACATTATATAAACAAAAACTTTTATGATAAATGCGATAAATCGATTTGACAGCACTACAATCCAGCTCTAGTTTACATACTGTGTAATCAGTGGTGTTGTAACGAGTGTTTCATGAGCACAGGAAGTGGCATCATCTCGACTTAGTTGAACAGCAGTGGTATCAGTGGCCCGGTACAGGGAGAGTTGAGACAGGTAGGCCGTTTGGGCCCAGTGTGACCTGAAGCAGCAGCTCAGGATTCTGGAGCCGAAGCTAGAGCAAAAAAGACAACACAAACCTCTCTGTTTCTGATATAGAAAGAAAGAAAGCTCATATATGAAGACAGCAGGTCCAGTACTTACTCAACAGGCCGTATGAGTCCTGGTACTGCTCGACTTGGTACTGTGAGGCCAGGCTGAGAAGATAGCGATCCTCTGGGACTCTTTTTAGGGGACAATCCTAGTCCTAGAGCCCAGGCAGACAGTCCCTCATCCAGGGAGAACAGCTCACTGGGGGCGCTGTATTACAACATAACAAATAAGAATCATTAACAACAGTGAATTTACTTTGTGTATGACCAACAGACATCAACAAAAAAACAAAATCATAAAATAAATCATTCTTAAAATTAGAAATATGTACCTATGTGTAAAATCTCACTTCTAAATAAAATGGCAGTTACTTTTTTTTTTTATTAAATTCTCAAGTTTTCTGAAGTAGCTGAGGGTGCTAAACATTTGTGCAGTTGCGTTCTCACCCTGGGTGTCTGTGTCAGCTGGTGTCTCTGTGTCTCCTGATGCTCTGTCAGATTTGTTCAGTAGTCTGTCAGCATACAAACTCCCTGGCACCACCCTCCAACCACACAGCCCATGCCCAGAGCTGAGTCTGATGTGTGCGCGCGGGCTTCGCTGTGTGGAGAACTGGGTCGAATAGTCTCAATCCCACTGACCACACACCCACTACCCAAGGCAGACTGTGAGGAATGTCCAAACTCACTTCCAGGCAATGCAGAGCGCTGAGGGTCTGTGCCAGATACAACACACCCCAATGTTAGCATGGAGTCCGAGCGCATGGCCGAAAGCACTGCCGGGCAGAGGGGTGGATGAAAGGGTCAGCGTCTGGCATCACACAACCCACTTTAAGAGTGCTGTCAGAAGAGTGACCAAATTTTCCCAAAAGTGGGCAAGAGGCGGCGACATCTGACACAAACTCACCCACCTTTATATGGGCATCAGAGGCGTGGCCATGAATATTAGCGGTAGGGATATGAGTATTTACTTCAGAAATGTGTTCGCCAATCCTTATATGGGCGTCAGAGGCGTGGCCATGAATATCAGCGGTAGGAATGTGAGTATTTACCTCAGAATGTGTTCGCCAATCCTTATATGGGCGTCAGAGGCGTGGCCATGAATATTAGCGATAGAGATATGAGTATTTACTTCAGAAACATGTTCGCCAATCCTTATATGAGCGTCAGAGGCGTGGCCATGAATATTAGCGATAGGCATATGTGTATTAACTTCAGAAACATGTTCGCCAATTCTTATATGAGCATCAGAGGCGTGGCCATGGATGCTGGGGGTTGGAAGAGAAGTGGTTACCTCAGAAACATGTTCGCCAATCCTTATATGGGCGTCAGAGGCGTGGCCATGAATATTAGCGATAGGGATAAGAGTATTTACTTCAGAAATGTGTTCGCCAATCCTTGTATGAGCATCAGAGGCATGGCCATGGATGTTTAGGGCTGGGAGAAAAGTGGTTACCTCAGAAACATGTTCACCAACCCTTATATGGGCGTCAGAGGCGTGGTCATGGATATTAGGGGTTAGAAGGGAAGTGGTTACCTCAGAAACAAGTTCGCCAACCCTTATATGGGCGTCAGAGGCGTGGTCATGGATGTTAGGGGTTGGAAGAGAAGTGGTTACCTCAGAAACATGTTTGCCAACCCTTATATGGACGTCAGAGGCGTGGCCATGGATGTTAGGGGTTGGAAGGGAAGTGATTACCTCAGAAACATGTTCGCCAACCCTTATATGGGCATCAGAGGCGTGACCATGGATGTTAGGGTTAGAAGGGAAGTGGTTACCTCAGAAACATGTTCACCAACCCTTATATGGGCGTCAGAGGCGTGGCCATGGATGTTAGGGGTTGGAAGGGAAGTGGTTACCTCAGAAACATGTTCGCCAACCCTTATATGGGCATCAGAGGCGTGGCCATGGATGTTAGGGGTTGGAAGAGAAGTGGTTACCTCAGGAACATGTTCGCCAACCCTTATATGGGCATCAGAGGCGTGGCCATGGATATTAGCGGTCAGGATGAGATTAGTCACTTCAGAAACATGTTCGCCAACCCTTATATGAGCGTCAGAGGCGTGGCCATGAATATTAGCGGCAGGGATGAGATTGGTCACTTCAGAAACATGTTCGCCAACCCTTATATGGGCGTCAGAGGCGTGTCCATGAATATTAGCGGTCAGGGATGAGTTGGTCACTTCAGAAACATGTTCGCCAACCCTTATATGGGCATCAGAGGCGTGTCCATGAATATTAGCGGCAGGGATGAGATTGGTCACTTCAGAAACATGTTCGCCAACCCTTATATGAGCGTCAGAGGCGTGTCCACGGATATCAGAGGAGGGCTGGGATGAGAATGAGATCAGCGCTGGAGCAGGATCACGACTGTTATTTCTCGTATGAGTATCAGACTCTGACTCATGGAAGCTTATGAGAGGAGACACAGATTGTTCTTCCTCTGGCTGAGAACAGTGAGAGGGCTGGCTGACACTCTCACAGGACTTGGCTTTCTCTGTTGGCTCCTGTGTGGCTTGCTTTGGCTCTGAACCTGTGCTGGCCGCCGAGGGCTCTGTTCCTGTCTCTTCTCCAGTTAGTTTTTTTCTGCCTCACATGTTCGCTCTTGAGTGGTTTGTGTAGGGGTGTTTGACTCCGAACGGATTGGACCCTTGTTCCGCCCCGAGGCAGTGGAGTCTCCCAGCTGCACTGAGCTCTGTGAAGGGTGTCCATGAACACTAGCCTTCGGCTGACCTACTGACACCTCTGGATTGAACTGACTCAATTGGAAGCTGGACTTGGATGCTTGTCCATATGGACAAGGCACAGGGACTGACTCTAGGACTTCAGAAACATTTTGTCCAAGGCGTATGTGGGAGGTTGTTGAGTGTGGCTTCTGTGGGTGGGGTTTCTGAGGAAACTGCAGCAGGTCAGAACCAATGTCCTGGAGGCCCTGGGTCACGGCACCACTTTCAGGGAAGCGTGGAGGCTTGGGGAGGAAGTCAGCAATGTCAATTCCATCTGATATGAGAGCATGCATTTCTTCATTGGCATCAGAGCAGAGAGGAGCAGAGGATTCTGGGATAGGAGGATCTGCCGTTAGCTGTTCACTAAGATTCTGCTGTAAAATGTAAACAATTACAACAGTTTAAGCTAAATGTATGACGCTATAGATGTGTATATGTAAATAACAGCACACAGACCTCAGTGTGTAGTTGTGCAGACTGTTGTTTGTAGGCTGTTTCCGGAGGGGGGCCCTCCAGACCTAAAGGAAACTTCTCCAGAAGAGCCTGAACAGAAATCATAACACCTCAGATATAAAGATGTCTCCTTATGTATCACTTTACAACTTTCATGGATGATGCTAACATATACCCTTTGCTAACTGCTGGACATATGATTACTAATGCAAGTACAACTAGCAGACAGTTAAAAATTTAAGGAACTTAGAAAGGATGGTGCATAAACTGAGAACTGGAGACTTACACATGACACCAAAAAAAGGTTTGTGTTAGTGTAGTATCTAGCTACAGTATCATTGCAATTAAAAAATGTAATATTTTTTTAAATATTTTTTTTGTAAAAAATAATTAATAATACATTTTAGTACATTGTGTTACAAAGGGAAAAAAACACAATTTTACAATAGTAAACATGTACTAAAAATTCTAAATATAACTAGGCTGTCAAACGATAAATCACGATTAATCGCATCCAAAATAAAAGTTTGTGTTTACATAATATATGTGGGTTCACTGTGTATATATATATATATATATATATATATATATATATATAACACATGCTTGTACATATTTAAGAAATATTTTTATGTATATACGGTTGATAGATTTATATATAATGTATATTATATATAAATATAAATATTTTATATATAAATAATATGTTTTTCGAAATATACATGCATGTGTGTGTATTTATATTTATACAAAATAATTTTACACAGTGCACCCACATATATTATGTAAACACAAACTTTAATTTTGGATGCGATTAATCGCAATTAACATTTTGACAGCCCTAAATATAACTAAATATATTTTAGTAAAAATAATTGATTGAAAATGGATAAAATGACAAATAATAACAATATACCCACTGCAATTATCAGCGAAAGATACAAAACTCATTACAAATAAAAATATTTTAATAAAGTTACAAAATAATTATAAAATGAATACTAATTTAATGAAAACCATTGCAATAATAATGCAATAACCCAAACTCTACTATAAAAACTCTGCTGATATCAGACCTGTACGTTCTGTTGCTCTTGCTGCAGGAAGTTCATTCTGCGCTCGTAAAGTTTCATCCTCTGCACCTTCCACATGGCTCTGAGCTCTCGTCTAGCAGCGGCTTCTGATAACTGACCATACTGAGCGATCAGATCCATCCTGAACACAGAAAATACATCATTTCATTCTGAATTTCCTTTATGCCTTTGACCTCTCTGGATATTTGAGTCCTTTTATGAAGTACAACATTCCAAAAAAAATATTAATTCTCTTATAGAAACTTAATTATCTTCACAGTGAAATAGATATCTATCAAAAATAGCTGCAACTGCTCCGGGTGTGTGTTCAAAGTGTGTCTGTGTTCAATTGACACTGATGTGTGTGTGCACTTAAAGGGGTGATGAACTGAGAAACAAAATTTTCCTTGAGCTTTTGACATCTAAGAGGTCATCATATTATAAGAATATCCTGTAAGTTTCAGAACTGAAAACGTCCTTGTTAGTCCAGTAAAAGCTTTTATTGACACCAGCCTCAGCAAACGACTCGTTTTTCAAAGTGGGGAACTATGATGTCAAAGAGGATAAAACCCCACCCCGCAGATCAACGCCTACTTCAACACAGCCGGTTTAGCCCCGCCCACCGTTTTCGCGCATTACTTGCATAGCTAAATAACCTAGGCCTACCTCATGATGACAAACCACATCGAGAGTGAAAGTCATTATAATATGCAAAACTGTTATCCACTCACAGCAGTGGGCGTTCTTCCAAGTTTCAGGGAGACGCCCATAAAAACCGAACGTTTTTCAGCTAGGCTCAAAACTAGGGTAGAAAATAGCCTATTACTTATTCATTTTGATGTTTTTGAATGTAAAAACCAAGCGAACGTCATAAGCTGACCTCAGACAACAATATAATAAAATGTAAAAAGCCTAAAAAGTTCATGACCCCTTTAAATGGGTGAAATGCAGAGCACAAATTCCAAGTATGATAATTTATGGGATGAGTGGCTAATTTACTCAAAAGAGAGCACAATACCTTTGTCTTTTTTCCTTTGGATTTAATCCAATTTTGTAAAGTTATGATTCATCTGAGAGCTGTTTTGGTCCATGGCACATAATGCTTTACTGAATAATTTGCTCAAATGCCTATGGAGAATATGAAAGGGAAATACAGTTCCTGTGGGAGGTCACTGTTGCGCTCTATAGCGTCAGCCTCAATCGTTGTTGTTTTTTTTCTGAGTGTTTCTGTATGTTGCCCACCGTGCCCGGCGCTCCAGCTGCTCCTCGAGGGCCTGCAGCCTCTGCTCTCGGTCTCTGAGCTCCCGAGCGTAGCCGAAATCATCTTCCTGCTCCTTCCGTTTCGCAGCACTACGCCACTGAAACCACATCCACACAAGTTAGAGCCGCTGAAGACGCTTTTACTGACTGGTTATTAATATGCTCCTCACCTCCTGGTCGAGTTCCAGCTGCTGTTTCATCTCTTCAAACCGCTCTCTCTTCTGGGCCTCCTCCGCCAGACGCTGCGACACCTGGCGGCCTGCAGGGGCGAGAGTGAAAACAGCGGGACGTCAGCTTGTAAACTTCATTCATCTGACTCTGTGGGAGGAACTCCCTCTCGCTGGTCTTCCTGATAATTAATACTTGACCTCCACGAGGAGAACAACTGTGTCCCCCTCGCGTAAAAAAACATTGTTTACTTTACACAGTGTTATTTTAATAGCATGGGTTTTTGTTAATACTTCGAATAAGTTTTCTTAAACTAAACAAAAAGCTTTTGGTCAAGATAAGCAGAAAAGTGTATCTGTCCCAAATGGCTCACTCAATGTGAACTTCCTGGCCCTTAGGCCCATTTCTCCTTTAATTCAGAAGGCTTCTAGTGCTATATGGGACAGGGCCAATAATGAAAGTCAGGTCTGGCTACGCAAGACTGATTTTACCCAGACAGAAGCTGCTAACAGCATCAGGTGCATGTGTGTGTGTGCTTGGGTTTTGAAGGGACAGATTTCTGACCTCTGATTCTCTCCAGGGTCTTGGCTGCTGTCTCTCTGACCTGGTTAATGAGCTCCTGTCGAGCCCGTTCAGTCCGCATGGCCTTATAGAGAGAAGGGAAAATAAAGGAAGACAGACTTCAACGCAAAACAATGAAGCAGATTTTAGCCCAGGTCACTGTGTCCTGACGAAACTGGGTTAATGGAGCAGATTTTAAAATCTCATCTGTTGCCATGCCAACAGGACAGGCACCACACAGTTATTGGGTCTCTAAATTTAGTGAGCATACTTCAGACATATAAACGCTTAACCTGGATGAGCTATTTTGAAAACCTCATAATTACTTTACTACAAGTGTGCCCAACCCTGCTACTGCCGATCGACTGTCCTGCACACTTTAGCCGTTTCTCAATATGCGTACTTGTCTGTACTTGTTTTCTTGTGGACTTGTGAAACGTCATCAGTAGCTGCCCAAGTACCGTTCCAATTCAAAGTTCACATCTAGCCAAGTCCACTTCAAATCCCCGGATGTGTTCTTGATCCGCCCCGTTTACCGAGGATGCATCGAGAGGTGACTTGTGTGGACTTGAGACAGCCAGGTAACCCAGAATGCACCTCGCACCAACCCGCAAGCGTCAATAGGAGAGGAGAAAATCAGCGAAATATTAAAATACTACCATCATTGAGTCATGAAATGTAATTTTAAGGGCTCTATCTTGCACCCGGCGCAAATGACTTTATACACTGACGCATTTATCATTCCTATTTTGCACTCGCGCAAAGCGGGCTTTTTTCCTCCACAGACGCACGTCGGTAAACTAACAAATGAACTTGCGCTTCCTGGGCGGGTTGGCGCAAAAGGAGGCGTGTGTCGGCGCAAACAATCCCTGGTGCTATTTTGCAGTTCCAGAAAACAATTGCGCCAATGACCAGAAAAAACCTGGTCTAAAGTCAGTGGCGCGTTGCGCGTACATTCAGATGCTATTTTAAGCGTGCATGCTTGGCCATAATACAGAGCGTGAACAACGCGGATACACTGTAGATGATTCTCTCATCAACACAGATGCATTTTACTTTTTGCAAATGATACATTATTATACGGAAAAATATATAAACATGAGGGAAATCATTGTTGTGTCCATGATGATGGGAAAAACAGGCATAAAGCTTACACATTTACCCAAATTATTATATGCATGTATTAACCCGAAGCTAATTTGGGTGGGTTTGTCCCATCCCCAGTGTCCCTTCTCTTTCTTTCACGGCCCTGACGAGAACATCGTTCTACTCGGCTGTGAACCGATGCTGAAGCGCGCCTGGTAAATGCGCCGTTAAAATAGAATTGCGCCACGGAACAAGCGCATCTCGTTCATCACGCTCTTAAAGGGAATGTGATATGGACGCTCTTATTGGTTTATTTCCGTTACGCCCAAACCACACCTATGAATAATGAAGCTACTCCAGACCAACCCCTTTTAGATTTGCGCCAGGCGCAAGAGGCATTTATCCCGCCGGGAAAATAGTAACAGCGCCGGGATTCGCCCACAAAGTTAATTGCGCTTTGCGCTTTGACACTTGCGTTTCAGATCGTTAAAATAGGGCCCTAAGAGTGTTTCAGGCGAGAATGTGGTTGTTTAAATCTCAAATCTGTAGTTTATTTATAAAGATAGCACCTATCTGATAAATGCATCTGACGTTTTCAGAGTTCTGACATCCAAGCCTTCAGCGGACACTCAGCGAGATCAACCCCGACTGAAACAGCTTATCCTCGGCTAGTGCCTCTGACGTTTGCCGCTGGCTCTGATCTCTCTAGTCTAGTGGATAAACTTGACGTATAATTCGTCTTGTGTATAAGTCTATCTGGTCTCACTAAACTATAGTTCCATGGCAAAAAAATAGTTTTTGAGGTTTCATAACTTTATGGCTATAACTTTAAAAACATTTTTTATATTATTGTCACTATATGAACAATAAAATAAAATGCCATAACCCTGTCTCTGTTTGATAAATGTAATAAAAATCAATGTTTCATATTTTTAAAATGAAAACAAAAAGATCATGTTCATTTTGTTATAAATTATGCAGTGAAGATAATCGCGTTGCCTTAACCACATGGCCATTAGGCTAATATGTTGATTTTTTTTTTTAATGAAAAGAGGCAGAGTGTTGTTGTATAACATATTTCGTTTTACTGTTGACGAAAAGAGGCAGAGTTGTAGCAAATTTCGTTTTATTGTTGCCTAAAATATTTAAAGAGATAAACGGAGTAGCTAGAGCGTGCTGAGTGACGCGATCAAGTACGCTCTGTTCCATTTGCCAGAAGAACCGGACTTGCGTCCTCGCATCCTCGGGAGTTCGTTCTCTGAGTCGAACTTGGCAAGTCTGAACTACCAAGTACGCAAGTCCGAAGTTTGCGTACTTGGTATTGAGAAACGGCTTTTATCTCCAACTCTAATCAAACACACCTGAAGCAACCAATTAAGGTCTTCAGGATCACTTGAAAATTAAAGGCAGGTGTGTTTGAACTGTGCAGGACAGTCGATCAGCAGGATATTTACTTATATCAGTGGTAAGCGGAGCAGCATGACAGGTGCAGTACCTTCTCCTCCCTGCTGATGGCGCTTGTGCCTAGCGATCGTCTCCATTCGCCCTCGGTACACGGCACAGTCTCTCTCAATCTCCTCAACTTCCTGCAGGGAAAACGTCACAGCGATCCTGGGCACTGGTATATCCGACCAGAAGATGTAGTGCTGTTTAAATGGACAGATGGAATTAAATCTGAACTTCCAAAAATCCTCTTTTTTTTTTATTTTTTTTTTTTTATTAAACATTTAGACATACATACAAACAAACATAGTGCAATAGTGAGCAATCTTGTAATTCCATAATTCCAGAAGTGACACAAGAGCAAAAAAGTGGTTTAAGTGTTTAATTGAAGTGTGTGTGTGTGTGAGTGTGTGTGTGTGTGTGTATTGGTAACAAAGTAACCATTTATTATTTATTACCATTATCATTACCCTCACCGCCCCTACTCCCCACTACCACCATATTGCCAATATTGTATGTCTATTTATTTTTTCATCCCATCTCCTAATTGCCATTGTCAACCCTGCATAGAATGTAAGATGATATAATAATAAAAAATAAGATGATATATGAAAAGATAAATGAAAAGATAACATTCCCCCATGTCTCTTCAAGTCCCTATCTTTTCTCCTAATTATTATTATATTATTATTATTATTGTTTGTTTATTTATTTATTTGTGTGTGTGTGTGTGTACCTCTGACAAATATTTAATCAGTAAGGATGCATTAAATTCAAGAAAAGTGAAAGTAAAGACATTTTGGTAACACTTTACAATAAGGTTCGTTAGTTAACATTAGTTAACTACATTAGGTAATATGAACTAATAATGAATAGCACATATACAGCATTTGTTAATCTTTGTTAATGCTATTTTCAACATTTACTAATACTTGATTAAAATCTTGTTAACATTAGTTAATGCACTGTGAACTAACATGAACAAACAATGAACATGCTGTATTTTCATGAACTAACATTAACAAAGATGAACAAATGCAGTAACAAATGTATTGCTCATGGTTAGTTCATGTTAGTAAATACATTAACTAATGTTAACTAATGAACCTTATTGCCGACATTTTTAAACAAAAGATTTATATTTTAAAAAAATGCCATTCTTTTGAACTTTCTCTTCATTAAAGAATCCTGAAAAATCTAAATTTCAACAAAAAATACATTACATTTACATTTGTACCAGAAGCAGCACAACTGTTTTCAACATTGATAATAATAATAATAAGAAGAAGAAAATGGTAACACTTTACAGTAAGGTTCATTTATTAAACATTAGTTCATGCATTAACTAACATTAACTAACCATTTGTTACTGTATTTGTTATTCTTTGTTAATGTTAGTTAATACAAATCTCTCATTGTTGTTCATGTTAGTTCACAGTGCATTAACAAGATTTTAATCAAGTATTAGTAAATGTTGAAATTAACATGACCAAATATTAACAAATGCTAAAGAAGTATTGTTCATTCTTTGTTAATGTAAACTAATGAAGTAACTAATGAACCTTATTGTAAAGTGTTACCAAGAAAATAAATGTTTTTTGAGCATCAAATCACCATATTAGAATGATCATGTGACACTGAAGACTGGAGTAATGATGCTAAATATTCAGCTTTGATCACAGGAATAAATTAACTATTTTCTTTTAAATTAATATTTAATATTATAAATAATACAGGGTTCCTACAGGTTTCTTCAAGTAAAATTCAAGTCTTTTTAAGACCTTTTTAAGACCATTTATATAAAAAATTAATACCTATTTCACGTCCCTACCAGCAAAGAAAAACAAAATCCTTCAACTTGTGTTCATTTATTTTTCAAATGTGGAATGGGTAAAAGATGATTACCCAAGCAGGTTTGAAAATTAAAAATATTTCAGTAGGCCACAAGAAAGTTTGCTGAACAATGTTAAGTTGTGTTTTGACATTAGCTATGTACTTATTCCATGCTGGGAATATGGGAAACTGAGAGACCCCTGAACAATAAACATCGAAAATCATAAATAATCGGGGTTGTCAAATTATACTTTTGAGGAAAAATACAATATGGAAAAGTTATATACAGCAGTGTCAATTTTGACAGCAAATTTTTTATTTAGTTTTAGTCATATTTTAGTAATCTGAATTGTTTTAGGTTTAGTCTAGATTTAGTTGACGAAATACAATTAGATTTTAGTGATTTTAGTTTTTTTTTAGATTTTCTAAATCTACAGTAGATTTAGTGGTAACACTTTAGAATACTGTATCTTACTTACTGCATAACTAATAAGGAATTAATGAAGAACTAATAGGTAATTCTTTATTAACACTTTAGTCACTACTGTTAACTACTAAGGAAGATGTGTTAACTAATCAGTATGTAATATAATTTTATGATTGTGTTAAGTATCAGTTAGTTAATCAATAGCTAATGAATTTTGTCATACCCCCTGAAGAACTACTATTAATTATCTATTAATTAAGGTTCAAGAAAAATAACTATGAAGTAACTACTAATTAACGGTCATACACAGTAGTCAGTTTGTCATTCTTCATCACTAATAAGAAAGATAAGTTCAGACATTTACCTATAGGTTCTGATCTGCAAATAAGCAAAAACATATCATGTATATTACACCTTATTATTATACTTAGTTCTTATACATTTTAAACTTCTTTTGCACCATTCAAGTTCCGGCAATATCGCGGTAGCCACACACACTGAGCCTGGGTTCTCCCAAGGTTTTTAAAAAATTTTTTTGTTTTTGTTTTTTCATTCTGTCACCTGATGGAGTTTTGGTTCCTTGCCACTGTTGCCTTTTTCACCTCTCTTCGCCTTTGTCGCAAGTAATTGTCGTGTATTTTACAAAGGTTTAGATGATTTACGTTTATATATATATATATATATATATTATATATATATATATATATATATGAAGAGTTCTGATGCAAAAGCCTCTAAGTGCCATTTGAAATTTTCTTCTAAAATGATCATTTTTATGAAGCTTGTATATTTAAGTTCAGTAATTTCACATATGAAGATTACCTAATTGTCATTTAAGTGAAATTACTGAACTTAAATATACAGAGCTTGATGAAAATGGTCATTTTAGAAGAAAGATTTCAAATGGCATTTTTAGAGGCTTTTGCATCTGAACTCTTCATATATATATATATATCTTTTATTTTTAGTAAGTTTTATTTGAGTCAGAAGTATGTGGTAATTCTTTATTAATTACTAATGGGTTTCCCATATTGTCACTTTAGAATACTGTTTCAGGTTCTAAGTAATTCCTAAAGGACTATCTAATAATTATTTATTAATTACTAATAAGTTCCTTATATTTTTACTTTAGAAGACTGTTTCAGGTTATAAGTAGCCTAATTCCTAGATAATTATTTGATAATTATTTATTAATTACTAATGGGTTCCCTGTGTTGTCACTTTAGAATACTGTTCCAGGTTCTAAGTAATTCCTGAAGAACTATTTAAAAGTTATTTATTAATTACTAATAAGTTCCTTATATTTTCACTTTACAAGACTGTTTCAGATTATAAGTAGCCTAATTCCTGGATAATTATTTGATAATTCTTTATTAATTACTAATGGGTTCCCTATATTTTCACTTTAGAATACTGTTCCAGCTTCTAAGTAATTCCTGCAGAATTATTTGATACTTATTTATTAATTACTAATAAGTTCCCTATATTTTCAGTTTCCCTCAGTCGTTGCCTCAAATACATGAATTTACTCAGTGGCATTCGATGCTGAGGAAAACAGACACACACAGTACTGTACATAAAATATACAAATAATCTGAGGTTAGTTTTGTATGACTGTTCAGTAGTTACTTCTTAGTTATTTTTCTTGAACCTTAATTAGTTGATAATTAGTAGTAGTTCTTCAGGAGGTATGACAGAATTCATTAGCTATTGATTAACTAACTGATACTTAACACAATCATAAAATTATATTACATACTGATTAGTTAACACATCTTCCTTAGTAGTTAACAGTAGTGAAGAAGTAGTTAATGAAGAATTACCTATTAGTTCGTCAATAATTCCTTATTAATTCTGCAGTAAGTAAGATACAGTATTCTAAAGTGTTACTGATTTAGTCGACTAAAATATAATGGGTTTAGGTAAATTGTAATGTGTTATAAAATTTCCAAACCCATAATTATACTTTTGGAGAAAACATATATTGACCTATTAATATGAATGATTTTGACACTTACTTTTCTCTTTTTCTTTTGTTGCTTGATCAAAATTAATAACATGACAGACCGCATTAGGCTATGTTTATTGCCACTGTCGCTTTAAGAAGTCCGATCATGCCCAATGACATGCGGATACGAATTGCACTGATGCAGATCCGATACACTCACAACTGTTATAGTAATAGCATAACCGACATAGTTTACATGAATACTCTCCAAAACGGACATTTAGACATAATGTTGTGTGTATTTGTCCATTCAGACACAAAAGAGAGCTCAGTGCGCTGTACACGTGCGCTGTACAGGTATGTGCACGGCTCCACTCTTCGGGCTGTTGCGTGGTTGGTTTACATTTTTAAAGTTTTATGAGACCGCGGGGTAGATCAGCACGTTACAGTACAAATGTGTGCATCTAACACACACGCAGGACATCAGTTCTGACTGGATCGCTTCCCAGATCGTCACTATCTAACATTTTCATCTAGCTTTTATTCGTCTGACGAAAATGTCAATAGATTTTCGCCATAGTTTGTCACATAAAACTAGGTTTTATTTAGTTATAATCTCATTTTCATCTGTAAATTTTTGTTTTGTTTTTGTCAATGAAATGAACACTGACACAGCACAATTTTTAAGACCCAGACATCAAAATTCAAGACTTTTTAAAGACTTTTCAAGGTATCATTTCCAAATTCATAAATTCAATGCTTTTAAGGCTTTTTAAGACCCCATGGGAACTCTGTAATATCTCACAATATTTCAGTTTTTACTGCATTTGGATCAAACAAAATGCATCCCAGGTGCGTAGCCAGTATTGGGCCAAGTTTGATAAAAATACATTTTTAGTTTATTGTTATTATTCAAATGTATTTAAGAAAATATATTAATATATACCTGATTTATTGTTGACTGCTGTGTGTGTTTAATTCGTTTCCCAAATAAAATGGAACTGTCGAAGCAAGTTATAGAAAGCCTCCCTCGGGAAAGTTATTGGTTGCTAATATGGTTGCTGGGGGTTCCGGAAAACTCTCAGCGGCACTCAACGCCACAATAATGGCTAAACAACTTCTTAATGTGCTATTAGGAAAATGCAAGAATTGAGGAAGACGACACACTATTGCCTTCATCTACCCGAGTCCACACAGGCCAGTTCTTCAGACTCATTAACCCACAAGAAGGCTAGTCGGGTACTGGCGGCTAGGGCTGGGTATTGAACAGATTTCACAATTCGATTCAATTTCAATTCACCAGCTTGCAATCTGATTCGAATTTCGATTATGATTCAATTCAATATTGATTATTTTGGATATTAGGTACAATACATGGCAAATTTTCTGAAGGAAAACAAATGGGAAACTATGGGAGTCAGTAGCCTATAGGCTGCACCGCCTATGATATTGAAGATAAACAATTAACTGATTTGTAGCTATACAAACACCTAAATTACACATTTATTTTTATAATAAGAAAGTTATATAAAATATAAACATTTAAATGGTGGCTGTCATAAAAACATGTCTGATTTATTCAAACATGCATTAAATATGGAAGAACATTAAAAATTATAATCAATATGTATTATGGTTCATATATTTAGCAAAATTCTCCTCTCTAGAGTTAATTTTCTGACTACTGCTAATTTATGGTCACATGGTTTTTCTGAAGTAAATGTGACGTACATGACATTGTTTACGAGCTGTTTAACTGACGTCTTTCCACGGATGAAACACTGATTGAGCAATTCCATGTGACGAGACGGATTTCGATAAGTTGTACTCTATCGTTTAACACACTTTCAGATGCTCATTCATGTTTATTTGGCGCTGTAACATATTAAGGCGGAAGAGAAGATCATCTGCTGCTGCTTCTCTTGAGCTGAGCCAGAGCGATCTCACGCCACAGCGCCAAAACGCTATTTATCTTTTTGAATTTCGTAAGAAAATGGACCTAATTCGAAATTTTAAGACTTTATTTCATAATAATAGTAACGAAGCACAAAGATTATTACGATTTATTGGATAGGATATGTGCTACAATGTTCCATTCATTCATCAAATGAAAACAGGATGACTAATCGATTCTTGAGGTTTAAGAATCGATATCGGTTAGTAAAAATGAGAATCGATTAATATCGAGAAATCAATATTTTTTTACCCAGCCCTACTGGTGGCGGCCATTCTTGCTCTGTCTCTCCCGGTCAGCCTGATGCAGGTTTTACCCGCCAATCTAACTGCGATATTATTATTTTGAAAGCTTATTTTCAGGTGAACTGTCTTTACACTGCTGACTAGCCTGAATAAAATAGACAAGTTATTGTCTACACTGGTTTGTCCAGCCTTTATTGAGCTCTGTTTGATTTGCCAAATATAAAGGTGTCTATTAATGTGTCTTACTCTCTAAGGTTAATTATTATTGAAGTATTTTATTTTCTATGAAAAACTATAGGCCCACTCTCATTTTCACTGGCCCACCCAAAATACAATTTCTGCCTACGCCACTGACGCAGCCTCGGTGAGTAGAGACTTTTCTCAAAAACATAAAAGACCTTCCTGACCCCAAACTTCTGAAAGGCAGTTAAAGCGTTGTAAAGTGTTTGAGGAGCACCTGTGGGCAGCAGATTTTCAGAAGATTGATTGTTTTCCCGCAGACGCAAACATCGTTTGCGATGTGTTTCGAGGAACACCGGCACACAGTCCTCTGCATCCCGTGAAATGAGAGTGTAGCCCTGCGTCCAAAAGTTCTTATCTGAGGGGACAGAGATTCATTCAGTTCTGCATAAATGACGTATTGATTTTAAGACTGTTATCATTGATTTAACTGCACACTAACAGCATTTTATTTTTAATCTAATAATGCAGCAAAAATTAATGGATTTATCGAGACATTTAACATTAAATGAAAGCGTGAGATTGAGAAACTCACCTCTGTGGGTCAGATAATCCTCATTGACTTCAATCATAAACTCTTTATAAACGTCAGCGGAAGACGCCACGTACACCCAGTCCAAAACAAACCTACACACCAACACAGACATTAAGTTAAAGGTACACTATGTAACTTTTTGTTCAAAATCTACATTTAAATGAGTCAATACATGAATCCTTCTTCCAAAATGTGATTTTGTTGTGATTTTGACCCGGATTCACTATGGTATAATGCTCTTATAAGCATTTATATTTGAGATCTGAAGGGATGGTACCCTGGGGAACTTTCGGCAAATTTAGATTTGCTCTAAAAGTTAGTCTAGCCAAGAGCTTATTCATGCCCATTTCCAATCCGTTGAAGTCGAGGCACCAATCAGAAACCGTTGGGCGGGCTTTCGCACGATGATGAGAGCGCTGGGATTTTGAAGCAGATTTTGTAGCCTACATTACAAAGATGGATGCCGCATCGAACATCACTCGTAAGAATCAGCTATCGCGTCTGATTTTAAGCGTCTTGAACGTTTCCTTTTTGTTAAAAACCGAGCAAAGCATACGTCAGCATACGTCAGCATACGTCATCTCCTTCATCGCTCTGATTGGTTTTAGTTCTACCCGCAACGTCTGTTGGTGACGTCCCTATGCCAAGCCATGTTAGCTTTTATTCATTTCCAGGATATGAATTCTCGATATCAACAATTACATTCTTAGATATCAACAATTGTATTTTCACTAGTGAAATGTCACCATAGGCTGCCATTCAAAACCAATTGTTGAAATCAAGAATTGATTTCTTACTAGTTGAAATTACAATTTCACATATCAGAAATACTGGTAACACTTTATTTGAAGGGGTGTGCATAAGACTGACATGACACTGTCATAAACATGACATAACACCTGTCATGAACATGAAGGAGTCTTTATGAATGTTTATGACTGTTGTTATTAAGTGTCATTTCGGTAAATCTATGACACTTAAAATGCAAAGTTGACATTGTTTAAAATGTCTTTGTTATGACATATTGACATTAACCAAGACAAAAATGTCTTGGTTATGACAACTTGACATGACCAAGAAATCATAAACGGTTAACCTGTAATGTGTTAACATTACATTACCCTATTATATGTTATGGTTGGTTTTAACTTTGAGTCGTCATGACATAATTATAACTGTGACATGAATATTTCCCTTTACCTCAAGTAAAAGTCGAACACGTTTGGGACTAGTTATGATTTCTTCGGTTAATGTAAAGTTGTCATAACAAAGACATTTCTGTCTTGGTTAATGTCAAGTTGTCATAATCAAGACATTTTTGTCTTTGTCAATGTCAAGTTGTCATAACAAAGACATTTTAAACAATGTCAACTTTGCATTTAAAGTGTCATAATTTACCGAATGACACTTAATGACAACAGTCATAAACATTGATAAAGACTCCTTCATGTTCATGACAGGTGTTATGTCATGTTTATGACAGTGTCATGTCAGTCTTATGCACACCCCTTCAAATAAAGTGTTACCGAAAATACTATTATTACTGAGTAAAAACCTTTATTTTTGATATCAAGAATTAAATTGTTACTAGTTGAAATGTCTATTCTTGATATCCCCAATTGAATTGCTACTAGTAACAATGTTCAGAAAGTAACAATGTTAATTTCTGATATCATGAATGTAATTGTTACAAGTAAGAAAGCCATTTTAGATATCTGAAATAATATTGATATCAGAAATACATTTTCTGATGTCAAAAATGGTAATTTTTACTAGTAACAATTGAATTGTTGATATCAAGAATAGACATTTCAACTAGTGACAATTTAATTATTGATATCAGGAATTCACATTTCTACAAGTAACAATGTAATTATTGATATCAAAAATTATATTGCTACTAATAAAAAATCAATTCTTGATATCAACAATTCATTTTGAATGGCAGCCTATGGTGACAATTCACTAGTGAAAATACAATTACAGATATCAGCAATTCAATTGTTGATAAAAAAATGTCATTGTTGATATCAAGAATTCATACTCTGGAAATGAATAAAAGCTAAAACGGCTTGCCATACGCCCCTCTGGAAATGATTTGTCTATGACGCTTTGCCAGACCATAACTGAGAATGGCGATGGTCTTTGTGGGAAATTGCGTACATGTGTCACTCGTCAGTGCGTGTCTCGTATTATCCGTAAATAGAGTAAAGTTGCTCTGGCTACTTTGACGTGAGTCTGGTGTGGGAGTGGCAGAGGTTAGTTGTAACAATAAGCGAGAAAGGTGGACATGAAGCAGCTAAATGTTGAACAAACGCAAAACAGAGGAGTCTGCTGGCTAAAAGAGATCACGACAGATCTTGTAATAAAACAAGAATCAACATTGGCTAGAGACCTGAGGGATTTGAAATGTTGTAAAGGTAACACAGGGGATGATGGTATTTTTATTACTCAACAGGTGAGTAATATGTAATTGAACAGATAAATATGTAGCTCTCGGCCAGAGTTCACTGTAAAGCATTATCGATTGTGTAGGGTCATTTCATTATAGTTGTTATGAAAGCGCTGTTCTGGAATTTACTTTTAAGGAAAGTACCGTGTCTATTAATGGGTAAAGCTACAGTAACGTCTTCACAGGGTTCCAGACTGCGACCAAATTGGTCGCATATCGAACCATTTTTGAGAATGTGCGAGTTTAAATTTTATGTGGTCGCATATGTGGCGAGTAGACGCTCGCGCAATGAAACGCTGTTGTATCAGCTGCTGCAGTCCGTAAGTTATTGTAGCATCTCACTCGAGCCAGAGTTCAGTTAACTTGTTTATTCGCCAGAGTACGTGCAGGCATTCAGAAACACAGCTTCTGAATAGAGCAACCAAAAACAACAGACGAACTTCGATCCTCAACCCGCCCCCTCTTCCCAGGCCGCCAACCAACAGCGCACCCGGGGTTCCACATGGCTGATTGACAGCCAAACAGCCATTGACAGTCGCTACATTATGTTCAAAATGAACGAGTAGGCTACATCATGAATCCATTTTCCAAACCGTGTTTTTAATTTTTCCTGAATCACTACGGTACGCCTATAATAAGTGTTTATATTCGGACTATTTTATCCCGGGGTCGACTCGGTGTGTGACTCACCATAGATGTTAATGGAGAGAAGTAGCTCCGGCAACAGTGTTCTTCTGCAACACACGTGCAGTTTATTTATTGACGGACGTAGACGTCACGCGCATTGCGCACTGATGGTGGAACGCGCAAATTACGAATTAAGCCCCTTCTTCCTACGTCATTTCAGCGGTTAGATGAGAGTAATCGCTCGACTGAGGAAAGGAAATTATTATAAAATGCAGAAGGTAAGGAGTGTAAGATTTTTGTTTTTATTACAACTATAAACTAACTTTGACAAGGAAAAATCTGTATTAGCTTATTAGAATACTCTAATCTATTAAAATGTAACGAATACATTTGAATGTTTAATGATTTTTAAAAGATAGAAAGATGATGCTGATAGAAAAATGATAAAAGACGTACGGACAGATAGATAGATAAACAGATAGAATGTGATTCAAATGTAAATAGATTGCATACAATTGAACTATAAAATGCTTAAAATTACAGATTAATATTACTGTCCAAAATCCATGAAAATCCTGAAATTTGGCAATGATAATTAATATATTACAGGTGTTTATGCTGCAACGCAGAAAGCCTTTGCTAGCTTTGGTCCATTAAAACCACTATTCATCAGCATGCATTGATTAATCCCATGGCATGTAGCAAAAAAAAAAAAAAGGTGCGACCAAATCATATGCTTGTGCGACCAACTGAAAAAGTTGGTAGCACCAGTGCAACCAGTAGAAAAGTTAGTCTGGAGCCCTGCTTCAGCTAGACAGATTGAGATCCTTTCCATCTAAACTGGATATATCTCTAGCCTAGTCATGAATGTATCTCCCTCTTTTTTAGTTATGAGAAAGAACCATATTCATCCAGAGCTGAACCACAACCAAAAAAAAAAAAACATTTCCGCAAAAAGCAGCTTGACAGATGTGGTTGTATGAGAAAAAAGCAGTATGAGGATTCATGTTGCACAAGAAAAATAACAGTTGAAGATGAGTGAATAATAGCAAAGAATCTCTGTTGTGCACTTAATGGCAGCCAGACACTACAGAAACCATTTCATAGTATCAATCACTCGGAAAAATATGGTCTGTCAAAAAACCACTCTGCTCTTAAGTGACCTTGTGTAATAGATAAATAAGTAGATCTTGATGGAGGAGATGAGTTTCTCACCGTGTGTACGGCTCACAGCTGCTCTTCAGCAGCGACAGCAGCACCGGATGATTCTCATTACTGCAGTTACTCTGAGCTTCATTATACAGACACGACAGCAGTTTTACACCCTAAACACAGACATCACACAGCCAATTACACAAACAGCACCACAGACCTGCAACAGCGACCTGTCTGCAACACTTCTGAGCTGAAAACAACGTCTTCAAACTCAACCTCAAAGCTATCGTGTCTGTCAGAAGAATGAGTGCTTCTTACCATGGGGAATGTTGCTCGTCCCACACCGGCGATTCCATCCACACAGCACAGTTCTGACAGATACCTGATAAACACACACAGGACATGGATTAACATCTGCTGAAACTGATTTTCTTCTTACACACTACATATTTATTTTCTCTTTTTCCTCCTGATGTCCACTAATAATGACACTTAGGAATCAGTAATAATTTATTTTTGTGCTCAACCAGTCAGGCCTGGTAGTTTATATTCTACTTGCCCTGCCGACACTTTCACTGTCCGACACAAAACATAACACATTTTTTCCCAAAATTTTTTTTGAATTTTTTACATTATCACTTTACACACAATTAATGATTTATATATATATATATATATATATATATATATATATATTAGGGGTGTAACGATTATACAAACTCGAAACCGAAAAACCGCGATACTGAACTCACGATTTCGAATCGCGATACTGTCATTGCGTACCGAACACGCCAGCCCGCCCCCTGCTACCCCGGCCCCGCCCAGCCCGGCTCAATGGACCTCATGTCTTATGTAAACAGTACACAATGAATTCAGTTTTGTAGCCTAACCACCATTAACACCAAATAACAAGCTCCGTGTTTTGTTACTTTCGATAATAAGCAAGGTGTAATCTTTCAGATTCTGTCTATTTGATCACGAAATTCAAACAATAAATGGCGTTTTGGCGCTCTTTGATGTGACGTGACAGATCGCTTACTAGGCTCCTCATTTCAAGCGGCAGCGCGGCGCGCGAGTAAACGCGATCATCTCTTCCTCAGTTACAGAAAAGACACCTGAAGGTATGTTGAAAGATATCAGTATACTTACTGAAAGGCATCATAACTCGTGTAATCGCTCAATCAGTGTTTCAGCCGCGGAAAGACGTCAATAAAACAGCAAAGCTTTAGCTTGTCACTAGCATTATATTTACCTCAGCAGGCAAGTGATTCAGTGTCCACAACTTCCTATAAATGAACCTTTGCACTAAATAAATGCACTATGTTAGCCTGTATATTATATTTTACTTAACCTGTTAATGATATCTTGATTATTTAATTTATGTTTAAAATATCTTTCATGAAAATGACAACTGTGTAAATTATTAGAGTAAAAACACAAGTTAATGTAAAAACTGCCTTATGTTCAGTTTACATGTTTTCATACAATGTGTTGTGTGTTGATTATTATATCTAAAAAATAAATGGCATCTGAATTTAGGTTAAAAGTCTAGGCTACAACATTTAATGTTATAGTAATGTGCAGCCTTCAATATAGTTCACAGCATTAGCAGATTTTTTTTAATCCTTGTGAAATGTTTAATTGTAACTGAATTAATTTAAAGACAAAGACCTTTTTTTCATTAAACCACTGATTAAAAAAAAGCCATTTTAGCTTTCTAAATCCGAACCGAATCGAACCGAGACGTCAAAACCGTGGTAAAATCTGAACCGTCAGTTTTGTGTATCGTTACACCCCTAATATATATATACATACACATTTTATATATATAAAAAAAATTATGAAAGCAGTATTTACGCATGCAAAACTCTTGCCTCTATTCCAGTCAGAGCATTCTGTCAGAACTGTAAAAAAAAAAAAAAAAAATTATATATATATATATATATATATATATATATATATATATATATATATACACACAAACACACATACACAGACACACCCAACCACAACCAAACCACAATTTTGTATAAAATTATAAATAATACATGACTTAATTATATTATATAATTTAACCCCTTAGCTGTCACCCCCTTTTTGAGAATGGGGGTTAAAATGCACTATTCACACTTAAATGGTTGTAATTCAAGAATGCTTTGGAATATACCCAAGTTTGGTCTTGTTTTAAAGAAAACACTCAGCAGATTATTGCTGAAGTGAAAACACTTCAAAAAATGAAAGTATGAAAAAGTTATGGAAGTTTAAATTTACAGTAAATCAAATATACTGTACTACATATTTTTTATTTTATATAAAATATATATTTTACAAAATATGTTTTACTTAAAATTACTATAAAATCAAAGCCATAAATGTAACCAAGTTATGTTCCAAATTTGAAGTTGATATCACAAAAAATTAAGTTCCCAGTGAGATTTTGTGGTAACACTTTACAATAAGGTTCATTTATTAAACATTAGTTCATGCATTAACTAACATGAACTAACAATTTGTTACTGTATTTGTTATTCTTCTTTAACGTTAGTTAATACAAATCTAGCTGTTCATGTTTGTTCATGTTAGTTCACAGTGCATTAACTAATGTTAACAAGATTTTAATCAAGTATTAGTAAATGTTGAAATTAACATTACCAAATATTAACAAATGCTGAAGAAGTATTGTTCATTCTTTGTTAATGTTAACTAATGTAGTAACTAATGAACCTTATTGTAAAGTGTTACCGATTTTGTTTAGGCGTAGTACCAAAAATAGCCACCGGGTGCTATTGAATTCCATTGAATTTAGATGTATACATTCTATAATACATTTCTGTCCAAATATCAATTATGTCACAAAATTTGTAACCTTGAGACTCAGACCTTTCTGACAATGTGTTTTGTCAAGATTAAAGAGGTTTTGATCGTAAGAAATTATGAAATATAATGATGCCCAAAAAGGGGAATAGCCTGATAAAATAAGTACCGTTTCTATGGTGACGCAGCGTTCAATTATAAAACGGTTCTTTTCACAGGATGAATTCTGAGTTTATAAGCTTTCAAATGATACCTAAATTTATGATAACTACTAAAATATGTGATATAATAAAAAAGGTGATAAAAAAATAATATTATATTTTAGAGGATAATATATATACACACACCTACCGGTCAAAAGTTTAAGATCGGTAAGATTTTTAAAAGTTTTTAAAAGAAGTCTCTTCTGCTCACCAAGGCTGCAATTTTTTGATAAAAAATACACAAAAAACACAGTAATATTGTGAAATATTATGACAATTTAAAATGTTTTTTTTATGTTAATATATATTAAAATGTAATTTATTCCTCTGAAAAAAGCTGAATTTTCAGCATCATTACTCCAGTCTTCAGTGTCACATGATCCTTCACAAATCACTCTAATATGATGATTTTATGCTCCAAAAACATGTATGATTATTATCCATGTTGAAAACAGTTTTTTACATTTTTATTTCAGGATTCTTTGATGAATAGAAAGTTCAAAGAACAGCATTTATTTAATTAGAATCTTTTCTAACATTATAAATGTCTTTACTGTAACTTTTGATCAATGTAACTCATCCTTGATGAATAGAAGTATTGATTTCTTATTTATTTCCCCCAAAAATAAAATACAAATTCTTACTGACCCCAAACTTTTTAAAGGCTAGTGTTTAATGTAACAAAAGCTTTCCATTTCAGATAAAAGCTGTTCTTTTGAACTTTCTATTCATCAAAGAATCCTGAAATAAAAATGTAAAAAACTGTTTTCAACATGGATAATAATCATACATGTTTTTGGAGCATAAAATCATCATATTAGAGTGATTTGTGAAGGATCATGTGACACTGAAGACTGGAGTAATGATGCTGAAAATTCAGCTTTTTTTAGAGGAATAAATTACATTTTAATATATATTAACATAAAAAAGTCATTTTAAATTGTCATAATATTTCACAATATTACTGTGTTTTTTGTGTATTTTTTATCAAAAAAATTGCAGCCTTGGTGAGCAGAAGACTTCTTTAAAAACATGAAAAATCTTCCGATACTTGACTTTTTGACGATAGTGTATATTATATTTTTTAGAGGATAATATTCTACTATAATTTATTTTTTTTAAATACAAGAATATATGTTTTATAATGGACTTTGAGAAAAAAAGAAGAAGTTTCAATAATTAAAAGTGGGTGCATTGACTTTTTGTGACATTAGGTCAGGACCTTCTGTAATGATGCAGATTTTTTGAGGTGCTCTCGTCAGTAAATTCATCAATTACTCTTCCTACATAATTTAACACAAAACAGGGTTAGAATATCTATTTAGAAGTCTTAGACCTTTCCAACGATATATAATTTGTCATAATTAGATTAGGATTTAATGATATATGATATATAATCACATTAATATGGGCTTTGTCCTGAGAGCTAATGTGAAAGAGTGATTTCACAGTCCCTTTTTTACCACTTTGTATCCAAAAATGCTCTGACTGGACTGAGGCAAGAGTTTTGCATTGTAAATAAAGTATATTTACACTGTTTTATAATAAAAATAAAAATCCTTTATCTGAGCCCTTTAAAACCACATATTTGTAGATTGCATGACAAGAGGGAAGATTTACCTGAGCTGACGTCTCAGTTTGCGGAAATGACAAGCGATAGTTAGTAGACTGAGAGAAGCCGGTGTGCTCAGCACACACGCCCTGTAGTAATGCAGGTAACGCCGCAGCCCACCTGTGAAGGCCTGACACACACACACAAGAATCAGTGTAATGTTGTTATGGGGAACAAATCCTGGAGAACTGTAAGAAATGACAGCATGCGCCACCTGGAAGACGAGTCCCTTCTGACTCCCGCTGCTCAGAGAGAAGCGGCTGAGGCGCACAGAGTAGTGTGTGCCGGACTGCGCCAGCTCACCCAGCAGACGAGACACACTCTCAGGGGACGTCCCGGACACACATATATCCGGACGGACATCAAACTGTACACTAGCCTTGAGTGGAGGATGACGCAAAGAGAAAGTCAAGAAAAAAGTTCTTATCAATAAAATGTGATCATTCTTTTACATTTACAATTCATTGGGTCTCATCGTGTATGAAACACGAGCAGAACAAATTTGTGTGTAAATCGTGTGTAAAGTGGTTCTGGCGTAAATTTTCGGATTCATTAAAATGTTTGTATTTTCCAAATGTTAGTTGGTACGCAAGAAATCTACACTGCTCCCAGCCATGCGTAAATAGTGCGCTTAACATCCGTAACATTTTGCTCATTAATAAGGCTGCATTTTAATTCACCTTAATCGGGTACATATTTAAACAGCATTTTGAAAAAATATTTTATGTAGTAATTACATACGTGTTTTTCTTTTTACTTCTATTATGAGAGCCAGTAATAGCACATCTGGTGATCGATGGTGGTCCTGCTCCAGTCTGAATACGATTTTTCCAAAGTGAACTAATTCGTTTTTTGCTGTCAAGCTTAATGTCGAACCATTTTCTTCTCACTTCTGGGACTGTTCGATTAACAGATGAAACTCCATTAACTGCATCTGTAATATGCTGCCAAGCTTCCTTTTTAGGACCTGATAGGCCACTATGTAACACTTGAAAATTAAGTGTGGCGTTTTGAATGAACTTCTGATAATTAAACTTAAATTTCTGCATCCGAGAAATCTTTCTTTGTCATTCGCATTCATGTTATTATATGCCTTTATATAGTTGTCAGTCGGATATAATGGGTGGGATTTATGGTAATTAGAATGAACGTGTACGCGCTAGGGGTGGGATCGAACACAGGTACCTCACGATTCAATTCTGTGGCGATATGTGGTTCGCGATATGATGAATATCACGTATTCGCGAATATCTACGATATTCAATATATTGGAAGAAATTTCATCAACGATATTTCACGATATATGTGACTGAAAAGAAAAAGAAGGAATAAGGAAATAAGGAAATTTTATGCATTTATTAATGCCAACATTTCCAACATTGTGCAACATTTTTTTTTTACCCTTGGCTGTTATTTTAGGCGTAAAAAGAGTGTGCTTTTTAAAGTTAATGATTAAAATGTATTAAAAAATACAAATAAATTAGGAATGACCTTAAATTTATTGAGGTAATATAGACATTTAAGTTACTCAGTAGCCTTTTCAGGACAAATACTGCATGATGCAACATAACACTGACTGCACTCTTCAAGTAACAACAAAATATGGTTATGAGCTTTAAACTGTCCAGTAATATAAATTATATTAGTTTATATAAGTTTAAATAAAGTCACACTCTGTCGCTCACGGAGTTCGCTTCGCTTTTGTCCAGTCCGGCGCCTCATAGACAGACGCGGTGTGCACGTTGTGTGTGTGTGTGTGAGTGAGAGACACGTGAGTGAGAGAGAGACGGAGGCAGAGCGGGGAAATACAACTGAAAGAATACGCTGCGTGTTTTTAATAGTGTTAAAAACCGAAACACAGTATGTGGCGGCGAATTAGTCAATGTGTGGGAAACACTGCATAAGTCACGTGCGAACTGCTCGGCTCGGCACTGACGGCTTATAGCGTTGAGTTTCTTAACTTTTTGCCGACGAAAGCAGAGCCGTGGAGAGCCGCTTCGCCATGCTTTCATTGTTTTGATTTCATCATTGTAGCTGAAATGACAGGTTGGTGGGTTTGTGTCGCCCAGATTTGCTTCCCTGGTCTGCATTTTCACCAGACATGCGTTCTTCTCCCACACAAAAACAGAATTTCAAACCAAATGTGTAAAATTCCACGAAATTCTGTGTAAACACTAGATTCCGCGTTAATTGGCCAAATCCATCCGTAATTCCATTATCGTGGAAATCAGTAGGGCCTTAGTGTCTCCACACTTTAGAGTGGAAACTAGCGGGTGGGTCTTTGATTAGTTTTTTTTATTGTTTTCCGCCATTCTTCTCGCTTCTCTTGTTGTTAGTTAATTTGTGTTCTTCACCACCGGCCGCTGTTTGCGCCACTTTACCGCTATTTACTCGAACAGCGCCCCTCGCAAACAGAATGGTAGATATTGGGTAGTGACAGTGACACTGACAACGGGTAAATTAATCATTTCGTGTTGTAAGAAAATATCCGATATATGGGATTATCACGCTGATACGCAGTACTTCCGGATTCAGCGATCTTTGTGCACTGCCACTTCCGTTGAATCACCGATCTCGCTCGCGAACTGATGAAGGACTACACTAAGTTTATTTCTACGGCAACCCTGGTAAATTAGTCCGATTCACTAAAGTGCCGGCTGCAAACAAACGGGCTACCTTGTTTTATTTTTAAAGTTTTAATCCACTTCTTCCTTGTACTCAATTCAGTCGGGAATCCATGAAAACTTAAGTAGGGTTGGCATTGTTGGTTAGATTTACAGAGTGGAACAGATCAGTGACATAAATAGCATTCGTCTCAGGCATTGTTGAACTGCGTCGGAAGTGGACATGCACAAAGTTGACAAATCCCGCCCATGAAACCCGGAAGTGTGATAATCCCCTATTGGGCGTTAGTGTATCGATTATTTATTGCAACAGAGAGCACAACAATATATTGAAATATCAATTTTTTTCCCCACCCCTAGTACGCGCATCCCATTTACGACTGGTTGGAATTCACTAACACACATTTCACTATCACATCTGACATTTACAAAGTATTTGTGAATCAGGAGAAGAGTTTTCGGGAAGGTCTCTTTATGCGCAAATCACTCTCATATTTACTCATATATTTACGAATGTTTCATGAATGAGACCCACTGTATTTTTTTATGTTTATTGAATTACCTCGTTGAGAGGAAACGTGGCCCAGGAGACCCCGATCAGCACGTTGAGCACATCTTTGACCAGCTGACTCTGGCAGTCCAATGGCAGTGGCAGGAGTGGTGATGGTGTCTGTGTGGCCAGAACGTTCCCTCATTTCTCCTTCCCACAGCCGGTACAGCTGATCAAACGCCTCTCTGCCAGCCTCTGTCAGGTACGGGGGGTCCTTCTGACCCGGCGGGCTGGAGGAGAGAAAGAAAAAGGTAAAAAAAAAGTCAAACTACTTCTTTTAAAGTATTCGACAGGAGTGCATTATAATGCGTGCATTCATCTCTCCAATTTAAAGGAGAACTCCGCGAACAATGAACTAGAGCTGTCAACTTTAGTCGTTTAGTCGACTAATCAGTCGATGCCGTCTTGGTCGAACTGACATTCTTATTGGTCGACCAGTTGCAGTTTTTTTTTTTTTTTTGCCAATAGAAATACATTTTCAATGATTTACTCCTTGATATTTATTCCTTTATAAAGCAGTTATTTATTACTGTATTCTAAATATAATTAGCCTATGTTTTATCCCCATCTTTAAATGCGCCACAGTTTCAGCGCACACACATAACACACTCGGGAACCGCACCTAGTGGCTGCGCTGCTGCTCGCGCTCAGTAAGGGATGTACTGGTAGGTAGTTTTGCTGTATTCATTCAGTTCACGCTACTTTAGTCGACAGAATGTCCAAGAAATCTAAATCTTTTGTCTGGCTACATGTTTGTGGAGGTAGGCGGCGGTGGCGACCGCGTTGCTCTCATTATGAGCGCGCACATCGCGTGCCTATTTGAAATCGAACTTAAGCGCGCAAAAGACGTGAGCAGCTCTTTTAACGGCTTTATCATACTGACTCAGATTGTTTTTTAGGCTATTTTGTCTGTTGTTTTAAAACGCCTAACAGATCGGCTGGACAAAAGTTAACCCATAGCTTTGTAAGTAAAGAAGAATACAGCCTGTAACGAGAGCTTTTGTTAGGATTTTTCATTATGTGGCAGATAGCAGTTTATTAATATTATTTTGTAGCGTGTGGTGTGGTCAGGTGCGCGATTGTGACTGTCACTATAGACCAAGGACAGAGCTCCTCACTTTTGCAGTTAAAAAAAATCACTTAATTTTCAAAGAATTGTATTATTATTATTATTATTATTATTATAGTTTTATTTATTTTCGATGTTTTTTCATTGTTGTTTTATAAATGCTCTATGACAATTGTTTAAAAAATGTTAAATCAAAACATCCGTTTTTTTTTTAGTCAACTAATCATTGCGCAGGACAAGATCTTGGTCGACTAAGGATTTCTTTGGTTGACTACAGCCCTACAATGAACCTTTGGTCTAATAAAACATCTGTATCTAGTCAACCATTCTCTGAGATTTGTTTTCATGATAATCGAATGTAAAGAGTTTTATCTCTAAAAACTGTTTAGCGTATAATGCTAGTACTGGGGGCATTTCCTAAGTAAAAAGAAATCGTTAGTTTATACCACTAACAAGGCTCAAAATAGCCCCACAGTAACATAATGAGTGTCCCATACATGCAAAACGAAGCATTGAGAACTTTGTAAGAGTACAGACCGTTTAATAAGAAATTACGTTTTCAGCAAACTGTATGAACGGCGTTCAGGGATCGACTTATCGAGACTTATTTTCTAAGATGGCTCCTGCCTATATACACGAAGTGAACTGTCTTTATAACGTATCTTCTTATTAAATGGTCTGTACACTTACAAAGTTCTCAATGCTTCGTTTTGCATGTATGGACCCTCATTATGTTACTATGTTAGTGTGGGGCTATTTTGAGCCTTGTTAGTGGTATAAACTGAGCGATTTCTTTTTACTTAGTAAATGCCCCATTACTGAGCATTATACGCGAAACAGCTTTTAGAGATAAAACTCTTTACATTCGAATTATCAGTGAAAACAAATCTCAGAGAACGATTGACTAGATTACCAATGTTTTATTAGAACAAAGGTTCATTTTGCGCCGGAGTTCTCCTTTAATGTACTTATTTTGTGGTATTCATTAAAGGGATAGATCACCCAAAAATTAAAATCCTGTCATCAGTTACTTGTGTTGTTCTAAACATGTAGGGACAACTTTCATTTTAGGGTGATCTATCCCTTCAGCAGACTATAATATTTAGAATCTCAAAAAATAAGAATTATTATTTTTGCTTTAATAATGGTTTTAAATAATAAAAATAATAAATAATAATTATATCTAATCCAAATTACAGTTCTTGACCTATTTTCAACAAAAATCACTTAAAAATACCATTGAATGTCTTGTTTTGTAAAGCAATTCATCAAAACTAATTTCAAAGATTTAACCCTAAAACCGTATTCTGGACAAATGTGGGCAAAATAGATTTGATTTATTTAAAAAAAAAACATTTCCCTTGATCTGAGTGGTACAAGACTTGGCTACTTTTCCTAAGTTTGCATCCTGAACACACATTTTTTTTTGACTCAATTGTACAATGTTAAGTGGGTGAAAAAAAACCTCCTTAATCTTGTATTTGGGTCAAAAATGGCCACCCATAGAAATGAATGGGAAAAACTGTAATTTAGAGCATTCTAAAATAAGCCAAAATAAGACACCAGGTGACAGCAAAGTCACTTCATCTTTAGGTTTTAGCTCTAAGAACTTATTGGAATGATATATTTAATGTAGTTAAAAAAATAAATAAATAAAACATAAAAATAAGCATAATTTACATGGAAAATATGATACTTTTTAAAGTAAATAAATTAAAAAATACCCCCAAAATAAAAAAAAAAACACCATAAATGGATAGACAAAACTTTATCGAAGACAGTGATATAACATTTATAATAAATAAAAATTAGGATCACACCTGAGTCCTCTGTGCCCACATTTGTCCACAATTACAGGATTAAGGGTTATGAAGTGAATACGGTTTGAGGGCTACAGTGTTTAGTTCACCCAAAAATGAATGTCGTTCCAAACCCGCAAGACTTTCGTTCGTCTTCAGAACATATTCAGATATTTTTGATGAAATCGGAGATTTCTGTCCTTTCATTGACAGCCTACCACTTTGACGCGTCAAAAAGATCACAAAGAGATAATTTACAGCTCGACACGTACAGCTCGAGTCCGACTCTAGTCTGCTTAAAGCTGCGTTCACACTACAAGAGACTTTGCCGCTGCAGGTCACCAGGAGAGCGCTCCCACTACTGGTTGCCTAGTAATGTTTGTGAGTGACATTCACGGATGTTACTCTATGTTAGACAACAAATACGTTTTCTTGCCGCTACAAACAAATATTTTGGAAGTAAAAGTCAAAATATAAATGGAATCAGTACATAAAATGCATGATATTAAAGATGAATGAGAAACAGTGAGTGCTCTTTGCCATTCGCGGCTATTTAACTGCAGCAAACGGGCAAATAAAGTTAAACAGATCTCAACTTTGTCGCGTCGCCAGACATGCCCAACACCGGTCGCCAACAGTTGCTAGAAATCGCGCTCCCCATTGAAATGAATGGTATCGATGACGCTCAGGGCCGGTTCTATCCCTTTGGTTGCCCTAGGCGAGATTGATTTTAGCGCATATACATTTAAGCATAATTTTTTTTTCAGACTTATTTGTTGGCCAGTTGTGGTCTGTGCAATATCAAATATTAAAAATTCTAAACCTAAAATAGTGTATTATGTACAGTATGTATGTTATGTATTGTTCTACTATAGTAATGATAATTTTTAAAATAATATATTGCATTTTATTGGTGTCACCCACATTGTCCCACAGCAACATTACAATAGTGTAGATAAGTGTACAATGTTTTATAATAATAATTTATTCTATAGTGTCCAATCCATTTAATTAATTTAACATATTTAATATTGGGTGCATCCAAGTTAGGCCTATTTTAACATTTTTTAACACAACAGGTACTTTCCCTGGTAATTAGTTACTTTTATAATGATTTAATTCAGTTACTAACTTTTTTGTGAGAAGTAACTGTAACTAATTATTTTTTTAAGTAATATGCCCAAAACTGATGATGAGTATTTATTAAACTAAACAAAAATACTCTTATAATCACTCCAAAACTTCAACAAGTTGAAGGATCTGTAATAAATTGTTCATACAAATGCTACAAATAATGTTCAAGGATATTTCTATCATCCTACAAAGCTGCATTGTTTTATCTGTGTAATGTAACTTGTAGATAAATTACAATTATTACCTGACTGCTACAACTAAGGGGGTTTCCGAGTCCCAACTGTTGTGCATTTTGATGTTTAATTCATTTTTAAATCAAATTTAAATGTTAAATTCATTAATCTGGTGCAATTCAGTGTGCAAATTGAACAAAGAAAAATTCAAACCTCTTTTAGTTTTTAGTTACAGTGTCTGTCTACATTAGGCTACACTTCAACATAATAGGCTATATTGTAAAACAAATGCAATGAAAAATAAAAGAAACTTTCATAATTAGTTTTGTACAAATTTCTATACTTGTAAGTAAGCTATAGACTTGGAAGCAACTCAACGTCGGCAATTAAGCAAAACAAAACGAATGGGCTGCCGATGTACGAGTTTTATGGGCCGTTAAGACAAAAAAATAAATAAAAGTAGGCTATGAGATGTCTCGGCCCAAAAGCACATGTCAGGAATCTCAGAGACGCTGCTACGCCTGATTTATTGCGTTTGACACTTTTAATGGCTGAGATGAGAAAGGGTTACCTTTATACTGGACTTTTTTATTTTGTTGCTTTCTCTGTGTTCGTCCCTGTGGACCAGAGGGTTTATTTATACCGCTTCATTTCCGATCAAACGCGACCGCAGCTGAACACTTGCCCAACGTAACGCAAACCCCGAAAGATCGACAATAATCATCAATTCAATCTAATAATCAGTAATTAAGTAATTAAACGTGTGGCTGAGGGGCGCCTTAGGATGACCATGTTTAATAAACATTTTTCTTTTTTTTTCATTCTAACTCTGTGATTTCTCGATTAATGGGAAGTAGCAGAGAATGTGAAGTAGGTCAAGGGCGATGTTAGAGCGCGCGGCGCGCCCCAACACATTTGGCGCCCAGGCAACCGCCTAGCTTCGCCTATAGCAATCGCCGGCCCTGGTGACGCTCTGCTCGCTTATAGTGTGCAGCGGGGCTTAACTCTCTCTTACCAGCCAATGTTCTTCCCAACAGCGTCGTCTGCCGGGCACCGAACGTCCGAAGGGCCTCCCACACGTCGATCTCAGGGCTGGGACTCGCCTCGGACTGGGAATCAGGAGTCAGATTGGAGGAAGACTGGAAGCCTTCGTCATCAGACTGATCCAGAGACAGAGGAACCTGCAGGAACAACAACATAAACGATTAGACTTAAAACATAATAAAGAATAATAGATATTTTTAGTTTCCTCACCCGTATGCTGAGTCCAGTGATATCTGCGTTACTGGGAACGGGGCGGCATGTCCAGTCGGATGTCCATATCTGTGGTTTTGGAGTGCTGTAGGGCACCAAACAATGACAGTCGGGTCTCTCTATCAAACTTCTCCTCGAAATCCAGTCTGCGCCCCAGTCCGAGCAGCCCGGTGCCCGGTGGGGCATCCATGATGCTCAGGGTCCTGCAGACGCCCCCGAACACGCCCCACTCCTCCCCACAGATCAAAGACCACGCCCTCTCCTCCAAGCGCTGTGTGTCCTTGCTCAGGTACCCGCCCAATGGGGGTCTGCGTTTCACAGGACGCTCCCGTCGCATGTAGTCGCGACTGAAAGACTGAAGGGGCGGAGCCACGGACCCAGCCAGCTGCACTAGGAGCTCCAGGATGGAAGTCGAGTTCGGATAGTCCCGCCCCGTCCCCGTAGCTGACCCAGGAGCTCCTCCAACCTCTCGAGCCTCCTCATCCTGGCCGGACACGCGCAGGTCAAAGGAGATCATTCATATTTTATTGTGGGACGGTGTTTCGCCAGGGCGTTCGGTGCCGGTTTGGACAACCCATCTTGGAAGAGTCCTGCGAGCAAGCAGCCCCGTACGCACGCTTGCGGAGGATCCGACGCGCCGACTCGCCGCGACACTGTGCCTGGAGCGCAACGTTTCCATGACAACCCGGAGATGCAGCAGTCACAGAGTGCGGTCAGCAGTCCCGTGATGCTGGTGCTGTTGCCTTGGCAACCGGACATCTCAGCGAGAGAGCGGGATCATGACGTAGCGAGATCTGCGCCACAAAAAAAAAAAATTTATAATAACACATTTATGGAATTCATAAAATACAAGAGGATATAGACCATTTCACAAGATGTAAACAACACTGGTCCAGAAGCACTTCCTGTTTCAGTTTTTAAACACTACATAAAAGCTGGGATAAAATACAACCAACAGAACATTTAAAATTGAATCAAAAAGTTAAACAAACATTTTTAAGATGTTTTCTTTACATGTGAAATAAAGAAAACAGTTACAAACTTAAACAGGAAGTGTTTCTGGACCAGTGTTGTTTACATCTTGTGAAATGGTCTATACACAGTTATTGAAAATATAAATGGCCACCATGTCCTTAATCACGCTTCTATTTCTTTTGTATTATGATAAAGTGTCTCAATACCTTTTGTTTATTATTATCTTATTTGTAATATGAGTAAGTTAACGCTACACCTTTGTTTCAATGAATTCAGCATACATGGTCTAAAGCCAATAGCCACAGCTAAATGTGTGCTTACATACAACAATTTAAGGTTTATTACACTCATTTATTGTTTTTTTTCAGCAGATAAAGGCATTGTATTTGACGTATTTACATTTGTGAACATGCAGGCGTTTGTACGCTGCAGTTGTGTTTGTTTACTGCCTTCGGTATTAATACCGAAGGCAGTAAACGAACACGACTGCAGCGTACAAACGCCTGCACGTTCACCAAATGCGAGTCTGAGATAATTTACTCACGTAGAAACACCGAGCTTAAGCTGTCCAAGCAGCAAATGTTCAATCCGCATTAGTGAATAAATCTTACCGGCAATAAAAAATAAGCATTTAATGCACATAAACACACGAGCTACATTGCCTTAACCGAACCAGAGACCGAACGCGCTTCACACCTTAGTCCCGCCTTCTTCTGTACACTCATTGGATGAAACATAAGAGAGTGTACATTCATTGGCTAAACCAGAGACATGTGGGCGCCCACTACCTAATTTCATTGGATCAAACTTGAAATGCACTGTCTCTAATATGACGTACACATTTCCGGATAGAGCGTCCGCTAGCGGCGTCGCGGCGAATAGACCTTATTCAGAGCAGCGCCATGACGGGTATGAAAGAAGTGAAGCTGTGAGGGATAGACTTACCGTGTTGGCAATGGCCTCCGCTGTAAAAAGCTGAATAAAGCTCCTAGATTACTTACAATTTTCCACAGCTTACATTGTCGGGAGTTTTTTGTCAACGGAAATTTCTTGGAAATATTTTTTTAGTGTTTCATGAGCAGTACTACGGTGGCGTATTGCATTCACTTGAAGAAAAAAAATCTACTCTGTTTTTCTGAATTAACGAGTTAATTTTTCATAAGAAAAAATATTTTTGCTCTGTTTTTTCTGAATTAATGAGTTAATTTTTCATGATAATTTTTTTTGCTCTGTTTTTCTGAATTAATGAGTTTATTTTAATGGAAATTTTTTTTGCTCTGTTTTTCTGAATGAAAAATTTTTCTTATGAAAAATTAAGTCGTTAATTCAGAAAAACAGAGCAAAAACTTTTTTTCTACTGAAAAATTAAGTCATTAATTCAGAAAAACAGAGCAAAAACTTTTTCTCATGAAAAATTAACTCATTAATTCAGAAAAACAGAGCAAAAAAATTTTCTCATGAAAAATTAACTCGATTAATTCAGAAAAACAGAGCAAAAAAAATTTTCTCATGAAAAATTAACTCGTTAATTCAGAAAAACAGAGTAGATTTTTTTTCTTCAAGTGAATGCAATACACCACCGTACAGAACAATCCGAAAACACATTAAATAACAGTACAGCCCATTGAAGAGATGCATGTCTATCCCTCACAGCCTCGCTTTCATTCTCATTAAAAATCAAAGATGGCGCTGCCAGATTTCCATAAATGTGTGAATAAATTACATTCATACGAAGTTTTATTTTCTATATGTGATACACGTTTGCTTAATTATTAATATTTTATTTCTCATCAAAAAAACATTCCTTTAAAATGACTCCAGTCCAGATGCTGCTGAAAGTGCCTTCTTCAGTATTTATGTGGCCCTTGTTGTTACTAGTACATAAAACTCTGACGACACAACATTTTTATTGACCCATAGGCAACAACTCAAGTCATTAATTGTTTATAAAACCTTGTATTGTTTTGGTCATTGTCTCTGAGAGCATTGGTTATAACACGGTTTAATAGACCAAATTCACTTTTACATTTCCATGCAGCTGTATATGGTCTCCTGTTGGTGGACGAGGCAAAAACCGGCTGGTTCATTTCGCCCGAAGGGAAAACAGAGCAAAAAGTGAACTTTCTATGAAGCCAGAGAAGAGTAGGAGAAGATGTCCCTGAAGTGTGAGGAACAACAACTCCATTCAGGTTCAAACTCTCCCTCTGGCTCCTCTGAGATATGCAGATGCCTTGAACACCCCCACAAGCTACAGCTGTTTGTGGTCAAGCACTACATTATTAATCGTGACAATTCCCTTTTTCAGTTTCTGAGGTTTTCTTGGACCGCAGCCAGAGGGAGAATCCTTGAGTGTGTGTTAGTTTGAGGGTCCGTGTCTCCCTTTAAGGCAAAGCTGAAGAAATCTCATTAATATCTGAGGTTTAGACACCACTGCAGGTGAATATAAACACAAACACCTGCCAGAATGGGCTTTCCTTGAGTGATGGCTCTCACAGCGAGAATGAAAGGGCCCGATCTTCTTATTTTCCCAGCGTGTGGAAAATCGGAGCTGTTTTTTCCAGGCTCAAGCCCAGTTGCACAGAATCGTGACTAAGTTAATTCAGTGCCCATGCAGGGGGGCCGCACGGTCTGATCGGATTAATTCGGTTATAGAATCAAGGGTAGCAGAAGCTCTCGTGAAACAAAGTCTCACACGCAGAGGTGTTTAACTAGAAGACAGAGACTCATATAATGCTTTTTACTGTCTGAGAACTTTATGAATTTACATAAGTCAAGAGGTATAAAAGGTGAAGGGTTTATATTCAAACTGTGTCATCATCGCCTCTAAAAATCTAATAAGGAAGAGGTGTGATTAGATTTCTGTCTGTGGTGTAAATCGTGAGGGGATTTCTAATAATCTGATTGACATATTTCGGTTTGGCACCGACTCTTTAGATCCGTTTGGTGGGCTTAAGACTACAGATTTGTTGGTTTTGACACTGTCCTATTCCTTCCCTGCTTCAAAAACACTTTTGAATGATGTCATTTTTTTGCATAAGCCCTCATTGGGGGTCTTAAAATGACAACACAATGCTTGTACCGTTTGGGCATGTCCAAACACCCACTTGTGGCCTTGGCCACTTGAGAGAATGTGCAAGTGACATTAAGTGTGTGCATCCGAAATCACATACTTCCCTACTATAGGTGAAAAATAGTATGTGACAAAAGTAGTATGTCTGAATTCACAGTCAAAGAGTCGGCAAAAAGTATCAGAAGATCTATTTCTTCCCGGAAAGATTCTGAAGTGTGCATATGATGGACACTTATGAGGCTATTAAAGAAGATTTGTGAATGGCAGTGAAGCGACTTAAAGGGATAGTTCACTTTGAAATTAATTTTTGGTATGTTTTAGCTTACCTCAAGGGCATCCAAGATGTAGATGTCTTAGTTTCCACAGTAGTTTCAATTTTGATATTTTTAGGTCAAACCGTTTGTCTATCAGTCATATAATGGAGGTCTATGGTCACCACCTCAAAGAGCATGCACAGAGAAGTCCAGATTAAACACGATTCAATGACTCGTAAATGTAAGTACACATTTACGGTTGATATTTTATCATTTTTACATCTTGTAACCACAGCCACGTCTAAGTGATCCGAGGGCGCGGGCGCTTTGTAGCTGTGGATACAAGAGGTAAAAACTATATAAATGCTGTTCGTTTTCTCACACAAACCGCTCGTTTCATGTCTTAGGCCATCAATGTGTACTTACATTTACGAGTCATTAAATCATTTTTAATTTGGACTTCTCTGAGCATGCTGTTTGAGGTGGTGACCATAGACCTCCATTATATGACTGACAGACACGAACGTTTAACCTAAAATATCAAAATTGAAACTCATATTAATGGGGATTTTTCCTTGTACTGTTGGTTGCAATAAGCCATTCCCATTGGTTCCCTTCAGGGCTTTTTTGCATAAATTTGAACTTTACTTTGTTACATTTTAGAGAGAAGAAACACTTCCCATATGTTTTGTAATTGGTTGTTAGAGGCTAATCAAACTAAGCAGATGGTTAGGTTGTGTAACACACCTTCATGACTAAAAACTATGTGAAAATAAGATAA
Source organism: Hybognathus amarus (assembly GCA_030378365.1). Taxonomy (NCBI): domain Eukaryota; kingdom Metazoa; phylum Chordata; class Actinopteri; order Cypriniformes; family Leuciscidae; genus Hybognathus; species Hybognathus amarus. Next base: position 68,121 of record JAQIUQ010000435.1, read on the forward strand.
ACATTGTTTGTGTGGTTAATATTGGCTGCTGAGGGCATGAAATCAGATCGAAGACGCATTTAAAAAGACACAAACTTAATCCTAAATATTGTCCCCACTTGACATCCAACGCAAAATCCGGTTCTCGAGGCTTCTTCCTGGTGCTCCGCTCTCCTTTGACGACATAAACTTCTGTCATAGATCTCATCATTAAAGGTCACATAATGTCTTTACTTCACTTTGAAATTAATGTTTGGTATGTTTCATCTTACCTCAAGGGCATCCAAGATGTAGGTGTCTTAGTTTCCGCAGTATTTTCAATTTTGATATTTTAGGTCAAACCGTTCTGTCTATCAGTCATATAATGGAGGTCTATGGTCACCACCTCAAAGAGCATGCACAGAGAAGTCCAAATTAAACACGATTCAATGACTCGTAAATGTAAGTACACATTTACGGTCGATATTTTTTATCATTTTTACATCTTGTAACCACAGCCACGTCTAAGTGATCCGAGGGCGCGGGCGCTTTGTAGCTGTGGATACAAGAGGTAAAAACTATATAAATGCTGTTCGTTTTCTCAAACAAACCGCTCGTTTCGTGTCTTAGGCCATCAATGTGTACTTACATTTACAGAGTCTTTTAATCATGTTTAATCTAGACTTCTCTGTGCATGCTGTTTGAGGTGGTGACCATAGACCTCCATTATATGATTGATAGACACGAACGTTTAACCTAAAATATCAAAATTGAAACTCATATTAATGGGGATTTTTCCTTCTACTGTTGGTTGCAATAAGCCGTTCCTATTGGTTCCCTTCAGGGCTTATTTGCATAAATTTGAACTCTACTTTGTTACATTTTAGAGAGAAGAAAACACTTCCCATATGTTTCGTAATTGGTTGTTAGAGGCTAATCAAACTAAGCAGATGGTCAGGTTGTGTAACACACCTTCAGTGACTAAAAACTATGTGAAAATAAGATAAACATTGTTTGTGTGGTTAATATTGGCTGCTGAGGGCATGAAATCAATCGAAGATGCATTTAAAAAAAACACAAACTTAATCCTAAATATTGTCCCACTTGACATCCAACGCAAAATCCGGTTCTCGAGGCTTCTTCCTGGTGCTCCGCTCTTCAAACTTCTGTCATAGATCTCATCATTAAAGGTCACATAATGTCTTTACTTCACTTTGAAATTAATGTTTGGTGTGTTTTAGCTTACCTCAAGGGCATCCAAGATGTAGGTGTCTTTGTTTCCGCAGTAGTTTCAATTTTGACATTTTTAGGTCAAACCGTTCTTGTCTATCCATATAATGGAGGTCTATGGTCACCACCTCAAAGAGCATGCACAGAGAAGTCCAAATTAAACATGATTTAATGACTCGTAAATGTAAGTACACATTGATGGCCTAAGACACGAAACGAGCGTTTTGTGTGAGAAAACGAACAGTATTGTATATTGTTTTCACCCGATTCATTAGAGACCCTCTAGACCAGGGGCCAGAAAAGAGGCGAAACCCAACACTCGAGAGGTGGACGTGTATATTTATTCACACAAGGATCAGACGGCATGTTGGACCCGTGGCGGCACAGTTCACACATACGACATCAGTCCTCCGAGAAGCCCGATGGAGAATTCGTCGTCCTCCGCAATCCCAGAATGCTTTGCTCTCGGCACATTCACAAATGAAGGGACAACAACAAACGAGTTTTCTCAGAGCATAACGCACAGGAGAACAGTGTAGACAGAATTGCATTTTAATACAAAGGCATATATTTTCTTTAGGACATAAAATAATGATATTAACTGCACAGCAGTAAGAAAAGGTCGTGTACAGATTGTTTGTTCATACACACCATTGAAACACAATTTCGAGATTCGGTACAAATAATAAAAACATTTGTGCTAATCAATAATTCCTTTTGCATAAAGACCAAACGTAATGGCAGCTGTCCGGAGGGAAGGTTTTGACATTCTCCTCCGCACATTTATTCAGCTAAAGCGTTTTTCCCAATGCAGTAAAACTCCTAAAAAGCACACACACACACACACCACAAACACCCAAAAGATCTGCACGGTATTAAAAACGGCGCTTTTGCTCTATACATACAGCATGTTCAAATATATTGGCATATTCTGGCTACAGCACACCTCTGAATACTGCACTTACTGATGTCTAACACCACACTTCACGTACGCCACGACCTCTGACCTCTACACGCCCCACGACTACCGAAACCCCACCCGCCCGACGTCTTCAACACCACCGCACCGGCACGTTTAAACACTTTTAAGGCACGTTTTGGCTACAGAAAGGCGTTAAAAGAAGCGTTTTACACTTGACCACGTAGACTTGCATCTGTGCTTGTGCTTTAAAGGGATACGTTCATCATTTTAAAAAAATTATAAACTCACTGTCAAGTCATTTTAACTAAATTTGCTTTTAGTTTTTCAGTTTTTCATTTTTAAAATGATTTATTTACCTAGTATTTTTTGTCTTGTTTAACTTAAATCAAGAAACATTTACTTGAGAAGCAAAATTATGCTTAATTTATGCTTAAAACAAGAATATCTGCCAAATGGGGTAACAAATAATAATATCGTAATTCGATGGGAAAACAAGATTGCTTTGAAAAACTCAAAATTTGCAGTGCGAGTTTAAAGGGATAGTTTACTTTGAAATTAAATGTTTGGTATGTTTTAGCTTACCTCAAGGGCATCTGAGATGTAGATGTCTTTGTTTCCGCAGTAGTTTCAATTTTGATATTTTTTAGGTCAAACCGTTCTTGTCTATCAGTCATATAATGGAGGTCTATGGTCACCACCTCAAAGAGCATGCACAGAGAAGTCCAAATTGATACATGATTTAATGATTTGTAAATGTAAGTACACATTGATGGCCTAAGACACGAATGGAGCGATTTGTGTGAGAAAACAAACAGTATTTATATAGTTTTCACCTCTTGAACTTGGACGTGGCTGTGGTCACAAGAGGTAAAAACGATATAAATACTGTTTGTTTTTCTCACACAAACCGCCCGTTTCCATGTCTTAGGCCATCAATGTGTACTTACATTTACGAGTCATTGAATCATGTTGAATTTGGACTTCTCTGTGCATGCTCTTTGAGGTGGTGACCATAGACCTCCATTATGACTGATAGACACAACACGGTTTGAGCCTAAAAGTAGCAAATTGAAAATACTGTTGAAACAAAGACACCTACATCTTGGATGCACTTGAGGTACGACTAAAATATATCAAAAATTAATTTCAAAGTGAACTATCCCTTTAAGTAAATGATTAAATTTTTCCATTTTTGTGTGAACAATCCCTTTAAGATGAAAGAGAAAGGGGCGAGGGTAGATGGAAAAGCATGGAGTCAGCATCACACATGCAGTTAGGATCGAACGCAGCTCCTGCTGGTTGTATTAAAGCTGAAGGGAAGGGAAGGGAAGAGAGAGGGAGGGCCGTGCAAAAGAGCTTCACGCCAGGCAGTGCCGCCCAACTCTCAACAGAAACGCAGGAATCTCTACTTCCGACATCGCTGAGCCATCTGCTACCGTGATACCGCTGCGAATTTCAGAGCCGGAGGAGGATCTGGGCCACATTCACCTGTTTACAAGACCCTGTGAAATCAATATCGGAGTTTTGTGGTTTTTATGTTATGAGGCCAACATCTTTAAGTGAATGTACTCATTAGTTAACATGTCAGGGACTATGTTTTCTGGCGGAAGGATGACGCGCACAATAATAAAATAATGCTTTAATGAAAAGTATTTAATATTTGTATTACGTAGAAATAAAATGGCTGTGTTTTCTCACTCCAAACAATACCCTTAAGCCAAAACTTGAGGTGTGTCCTAATTCAGAGGTTGCATCCTTCGAAGGCTGATTGATTCAAGCGTCGCGCGAGGGCTGTCCCAATTCGGAAGGTTCCTTGCAGCCTCTGAAATGGGACACGGCTTTATATTATCGTACCTTATTGCTTAATTTTAGCATATACTGTACACTGAGCATTCATTCATTTTTTCAAATAAATGCTGCTCTTTGGAACTATTTATCAGAATCCTACCTAGAATCCTAATAAAAATGGTTACACGGCATCATGGTTTCCATAAAAATATTAAGCAGCACAACTGTTTTCAACATTGAATAGCAAGATTTCTGAAAGATCATGTGACACTGAATGAATAAAATTCAGCTTTGATCACAGGAATAATTTGACGTTTTAAAATAGTATTTGACAATTTTACTAGTTTTACTGTATTTAGATTAAATACTGTAAATGCAGCCTTGGTGAGCAAAGACAATTCTTTCAAAACCTAAAGCTTAAAAATCTTACCAACCCCCAAAATTTGAATGGCAGTGTATATCACATCGCCTTTTTAATCTGG
>JAQIUQ010000435.1:80000-92500 GCA_030378365.1 Hybognathus amarus
TATATATATATATATATATATATATATATATATATTATATATATGCATACATGCATATATACACACACACACTTATATATATATATATATATATATATATATATAGGGATGTCAAACGTTAATCGCGATTAATCGCATCCAAAATAAAAGTTTGTGTTTACATAATATATGTGGGTGCACTCTGTATAACTATTTTGTATATAAATATAAATGCACACAAATGCATGTATATTTAAGAAAAAAATATTATTTATATATATAAAATATTTATATTTATAAATAATATAAATTACATACAAATCTATATACAGTATATACATGAAAATATTTCTTAAATATATACAAGCATGTGTGTATTTATATATATAAAATAATTATACACAGTGCACCCACATATATTATGTAAACACAAACTTTTATTTTGGATGCGATTAATCGCGATTAATCGTTTGACAGCCCTAATATATACACATACACACACTCATATATGTATATTAGTGCTATCAAATTGATTAATCGCACAAAGGTTTGTAAATATATAGTGTATGTTTGCCTGTACAGTATATATGTGCATATATATTGTGAAATCATTCATGTCAAACATGTTTATTAATCACCGTCAGGGGTTTATTTTAAATCTCATCCCTGAGCATGAGAAACAGTGATGCTCTCCTTATCAAACACAGCTTATTATGTATTTAATCCATTTGATAGTGAGTCTTTCCTGCAATTGGAGCATAAACTCAGTACAGAGCAAATAATTCACTCAATACTCGCGCCGTCGGAGCGTGAACACGGACAGACGGCTTTGGAATTTCAAACAGGTTATTAAACAGCTCTGGCTTTTGTTTCCTGAGAGTCGGTTTAGAAAAAAAGGTTCATTCAGATGACTGATTTTGGAATATATATTGGCTAGCTGTATCTCTGTGGAGAATAGCAGAGGGAAAAAAAACAAAAGGTGTATAATAACCGAACAATTAAATTAACCAGGGACGTAATTAAGGTGTTTGTTTGGCTGTGAGCGGTTTTATATTTAATAGAATCGCTGGTGAAGCTGCCGGAGTGATGATATTACTCGTCATATTTATTCACATCTCGGCGGCAGCTGTCAATCACGCCGCATCCGCAGCAGCACATCAGGCGGAATAAACGACGCGCCGCTGACATTAGCATATGCCGCGCGTCTCCAGAGAGCAGCGGCAATCAGAGAGCAGAGACGCCCGCTGTGACTAGCACAACGCAAACACACACACTTTCCCACCTGTTGGTCTTCCAGATGTGTATGGTTTCCTCGTCTACGTTCTCGTGTCTCAGGGCTTGCTCATCCAGGAAGTCAAAAAAGTATTTAACCGCCGGCGGGACGGTGGAGCCAGAACAGAGCACACTGCGAAAGAATCATCCACGAACTGCTGCAGCGTTCCCTGAAAACACACGCAGGCACAAAAACAAGCCAATTATAGTTCACTGATTAGAAATAAGAGCTGGAAGTGTGATTTTATAGAGGATCAAGCAGAAAAAGTTTCTACTAACTGACAGATTTCACTGAAATTGTCCCTACTTGCCCGTGAAAATCAAGATCGAAATTTGATGCTGTGAACGAGATTGAACATATGTATATTTATTTATTTATTCTTATTCTATTTTTATTATTATTTCAGACAGATTTTAAGAACTTTTTACACATGTTGTATGTATAACAGTTTTTTAACCCTTTAAATAAGAAAAAAAGAGAGATTGTTGAAAGGTTTTTTTTATGGTTAAGTTTAAAATGTTTCTAAAAACTGACAGATATCACTAAAATTGTCTCTAAAAAGTCAAAAACCCTGTAAAAGTTGTGTTTATTTTTTATTTATTTAATCAAATTATTTTCTTATTATTTATTTCATTATTTAATTATAGTAATTAAAATATAGTAATTTAATTATTATTATTATAGACCGATTGTTTTCATTTTTTTATTTTTTTATGTACAATGTATGTATGTATAAATATATTTAGTATAGGTTTTTTAACCCTTTAAATAAGGAAAAAAGAGTTTGAAGATTGCTGTAAGTGTTTTTTGACAGTCAAACATGAAATGTTTTTAAAAACTGACAGATATCACTAAAATTGTCTCTAAAAAGTCAAAAAACTTGTAAGTTGTGTTTATTTCTTATTTATTCATTCAAATTATTTTCTTATTTATTCAATTATTTAATTATAGTAGTTAAAATTTAGTAATTTAATTATTATTATTATAGACCGATTTTTTTCACTTTTTAAAAACCTTTTTATGTATGTATATATGTATAAATGTATTTAGTAAATCATACATTTTAAGTAAATTTTTAAGGGTTTTTTAACCCTTTAAATATTTTAAATAAAGAAAAAGGAGTTTTTTTGCCACATGAAATGTTTCTAAAAACTGACAGATATTACTAAAATTGTCTCTAAAAAGTCAGTTTTTCGTCATTTCATTTTTTATTATTTTATAATTATTATTAAAGTTTTTGAAATTTTAAATGTAAGTAGTTTTTATATACACTGAAAAATTTTTTATAAACGCAACACTTGTTTTTGCCCCATTTTTCATGAGCTGAACTCAAAGGGACTACACAAAAGGACTATTCCTCTCAAATATTGTTCACAAATCTGTCTAAATCTGTGTAAGTGAGCACTTCTCCTTTGCCGAGATAAGCACTTTTTTAAATGGTTAAGATTTAAGAAATTCCTGTGGTTAGTTATTACTCAATTCTAATTTGTTAAATGTAATGAATAATATTGATTGTATTCTGGTGCCTCAATTTTATTGATTAGATTTAACATATTCAGTCGTATTCATTTTTACAGTGTGCTTTTATATTATATGCACTTAATTATTAAAATAAAATAAAAACATAATATATGCAAGATATTTTGTTTACAGTATGTTTTTAGAAATGTTAAGGCATTTAATTATTTGAGGTTAGAAAATATTTGAAAATCTATCCAACCTGAGCCCTGAAACATAACAGAGATAAAAAAAATAAATTAAAAAAAAACCAGAGAAACGTCTTTGGCACATCAGGGTGAATCACTGACAGCCACACATGGCTGTTTCCACGCTTTGATCGGCCTGACGGGTGAAGTTTCTCATCTCCACCACGGTTTGTTCCTGTCGGCACTGACAGCTTTACGTGCCGCTGAATTACTTCTGTACAAGGTGAAAGACGCGTGAAGTAATTAGCCTCTCTAATCGCCCAATTTACAACCAACGGCCCCGACACAAGGACATGCGACGAACCAATCACACAGAATTAAATGAGTTATGAGAACATCCGAGCACTCAGAATAGTTTCCGAGGTTTATGGAGGTTATAATAATTGTATGACACGTGTCCCACATTAAATACTGCAACTGTTCATCACAAACATTAAATCAAAACCGATTATGAACGGTTTTCATTATCCTCACTGCAAAAATCTGTAGATATATGAATATATGTAGAATACAAGAGAAACTTGTCAGAGAATATATTTTGAATCAAATTTATTTTTCAAGGTTTTTTTTGTTGTTAGCAAAAATCTTGAAATTTAGATGTAAGAATAATAAACGTAATAATGAACAAATTCTTGATGTCTCATGCGAGATGGAGGACTATTATCATTAAAAATACAAAATAAATTAAATTATCAATGTATTAAAAACATAAATCACTTTTAAACTGACAAATACAGGTTTAAACACAAATTAAACATTTTGAAAAATAATTTATATACATTTTTATTTTTAAATAATTTGTCTTATTTAATTAAAACATTTGTAATTGATTGCTTTTGTTTATTTTTAAGTGGCACACTCAGCCCTCCATGCGGTGTTGATTTTAAAGTCAATTTGCAATATATTTTATTGTTTAAAAAAGTTTAAATATTTTTTTTACCAAAAAAATGAGACAAGCAACATATTTTCTATAAAAGTTTTTTTTTAAGATTTTATTGTTTAAAAAATATTTAAACTAGGGCTGTCAAACGATTAATCGCGATTAATCACATCCAAAATAAAAGTTTGTGTTTACATAATATATGTGGGTGCACTGTGTATAATTATTTTATATATATTAACACACACATGCTTGTATATATTTAAGAAATATTTTCATGTATATACTGTATATAGATTTATGTATAATTTACATTATATATAAATAAATATTTATATATAAATTTTTTTTTCTTAAATATACATGCATGTGTGTGTGTATATATATGTGTATATATATATATATATATATATATACATATATATATATATATATATATAAAATTATACACAGTGCACCCACATATATTATGTAAACACAAACTTTTATTTTGGATGCGTTAATCGCGATTAATCGTTTGACAGCCCTAGTTTAAATATTTTTTTTTTACCAAAAAAACGAGACAAGCAACATATTTTCTATCTAAGTAGGCTATACTAAATACGCCACATAGTTGAGATAAAAACATCTACATCTCACAATCCAGTCAGATACCAATGGATAAAATCAAGTCTCGCCCCACTTTATTTCCTAAAGTTAAATGTAATTTTTCTTGCTATTTTAAAGTAAAATGAACAGACAGTAGTTCGTTCAGTAGCAGGAAGCGCTCAGTACCTTGACGGAGAGCAGTCGGGTGAGATATATCTCAGTGATGGCTTTGGTCATGGATTTATCCTTTATACTGCCTCTCTTAGACTTCATCTCATCCAGCTCATCAGCCGGTCGCACCAGGTGAAACACTTTATCATCATCCAGCAGGGCGTTTCCTGAGAGTTTGGGTGAAGAGAGTGTATAAGTGACGAACTCATCTGAGCGTATACTTCAGAGATGTTAGAAAGTAGACATCAACTCACTCTCTTCATGGTTATCGTGATTCTGGTCATATGACTGTTGTGTGTGCTGAACCCTGGAGAGGACCACTGTTGCGTTATCACGTACCTAAAACACACACACAATACACACAAAAGGAACACTTTTAGAAATAATTTTTTTCCTAAAAATTCACCAAATGAACAAAAATTTGCTTTGTCCAGTATGCATTTTAAATTATCATGGATGCTTTTGTATTAAAGTTTATTTATAATTTATTTATTTAAAAAATGATACAAATTTTGTTATAAATATTTATAAAATAATATTGATATATTTTCCATATTTATTTTATATAAATATATGCATAGTATATAAATATTTTATTATAAATATACATAATGCAGCATATCAATATAATATAATACATATATATAAATAAAATGTATTTATAATTAATTTATTCAAAAAAAATTTATAAATTGATTGCAAATTTTGTTATAAATATTTATAAAATAATACTGATATAATTTTCCATATTTATTTTATATAAATAAATGCATAGTATATAAATTTTTTTTTTTATAAATATACATAATGCAGCATATCAATATAATATAATACATACATATAAAGAAAATTTATTCATAATTAATTTATACAAAAATGATATAAACTGATTACAAATTTTGTTATAAAAATTTATAAAATAATATTGATATATTTTCCATATTTATTTTATATAAATATATGCATAGTATATAAATATTTTATTATAAATATACATAATGCAGCATATCAATATAATATAATACATACATATAAATACAATTTATTTATAATTAATTTATTAAAAAATTATATAAACTGATTACAAATTTTGTTATAAATATTTATAAAATAATACTGATATATTTTCCATATTTATTTTATATAAATATATGCATAGTATATAAATATTTTATTATAAATATACATAATGCAGCATATCAATATAATATAATACATACATATAAATATATAACAGTATGTATTCACAATATATTTACATAAATTGAGAAAATACTAAATAAATGAAAAGTAAATAAATAGTAAATTTCTAAATATTTTTTTGTAGTATGTTCAGTAAAAATTATTTTCATTAAAAAATACAAATAAATCACTTTTAAACAGACAAATAAAGAAGTAAATACAAACTAAACACAAATTAAGTAGAAGTAAACACAAATTAAATCATTTGAAAAAAATTAAAAAAATGTGTCATATTTTACTTAATTAATTTAATTGGTAACTGATTCCTTCTTTTTATTTTTAGGTGGCACACTATATATATTTTAGTAAAATATACTGATTCAGATTACTTGAGTTGCAAAAAAAAAAAAAAAAAAAAAAAAAAATATATATATATATATATATATATATATATATACATATAATACAAGAAATCACATTTCTAAATAATACACATTTTTAAGATGGGCTTGTTTTGCTTATTCATATGACCAGATTATTCATAATGATGTTATATTGAACATACCTTAGCATCATCGTTAACAAGCACATCATCACCTTTAGAAACATATCAAATAAAACACATCATCATGGGCGTGCTCACGTTATAATGCGCCAACGTGTTGATGCGTCTCCACCGGCCCTCCTTCTGTGACGTCACGTCTATGTCCGACAGGGTCTGTCCCGTAGAGCCGGGCCGCCATTCTGTGGAAGACACCAGAACACACGACGATAAAGATCGTGTCATGCTGAACCCGTGTGTGAGATCACACGCTCACTCGCTCACCCAGGGTGACGCTGTCCACTTTGGGTCTCTGAGAGTGCGGCAGGTTTTTGTAAACCTGCTCGATGATCTTCTCCTTCACCTGAGAGATGCTGTCACAGTTCAACACCTTTACCTGGGTGATGTCAGGCCCCTCGCCCTGAACCAGCACCTGTAGATTCTGGGGTCAAAGAGCAAACAACTCATCCAAAGCCATATTAGCCTAAAGATAAAGGGATAGTTCACTTTGAAATTAATTTTTGGTATGTTTTAGCTTACCTCAAGGGCATCCAAGATGTAGGTGTCTTAGTTTCCACAGAAGTTTCAATTTTGATATTTTTAGGTCAAACGTTCTTGTCTGTCAGTCATATAATGGAGGTCTATGGTCACCACCTCAAAGAGCATGCACAGAGAAGTCCAAATTAAACATGATTTAATGACTCGTAAATGTAAGCACACATTGATGGCCTAAGACACGAAACAAGCGGTTTGTGTGAGAAAACGAACATTTATATCGTTTTTACCTCTTGTAACCACAGCCACAAAGCGCCCACGCCCTCAGATCACTTGGACGTGGCTGTGGTTACAGAGGTAAAACGATATAAATACTTTTCGTTTTCTCACACAAATCGCTCAATTTCGTGTCTTAGGCCATCAATGTGTACTTGCATTTATGAGTCATAATCCTGTTTAATTTGGACTTCTCTGTGCATGCTCTTTGAGGTGGTGACCATAGACCTCCATTATATGACTGACAGATAAGAACGGTTTGACCTAAAAATATCAAAATTGGAAAATACGGCGGAAACAAAGACACCAACATCTTGGATGCCCCTGAGGTAAGCTAAAACATACCAAAAATTAATTTCAAAGTGAGCTATCCCTTCAGCAATAAATACACTGTTCAAGAAAGTTCACTGTTTTAAACACTAAAAGACTAAAACACACACCAGCACGATGTACTCCACATCATCTCCGAGAAGGCCCGTGTCGTTCAGAGTGTATTTGGCTTTCTTAACCTGTGCGTCCACCGGCCCCTTTTCAATCTGGTGCTTTATGGCCCTGAAGAGTTTGTACAGCGGTTCTCCCGGCCGAGTCCTGAACAAACACAAGCACTTTAACACCGCCGTATCCTAACTCGGCCTGGAAATCAGCTGTGACTTTGAAGAATTGACAGTTCAAGTGTGTCACTGACTGAAGTGCTGATTCATGCAGATGAAGAACAGAAGCTGCTTCATTATCATCATTCATCATCACACTCATGCATATCAAAGCTTTACTGAAACCTCCTGTGAGCAGGACACATCCAAGCCAAACCGTTTAATAATACAACATGTAAAAGAATTCAGATTTTATTTTGCAATTATTTTTCAGTTTATATCTCACAATTCTGACTTTTTTTGTAATTGCGAGTATATCTCGCAATTCTCACTTTTTCCTCGCAATTTCAAGGTAATATCTAACAATATTGACTTTTTCACGCAATTGCAAGTTTATATCTCACATTTCAAAATTTTTCCTGATATTGCGATTGTTTATATCTCAATTGATTTTCTCACTATTGGGATCTCAAAATTCTTACTTTTTTCTCGCAATTGTGAAAAACAATTCGGGAACTTTTTGCAATATTGAGTTTATGTCTCAATTCTGACTTTTTTTGTAATTGCGAGTATATCTCTCAATTCTCACTTTTTCCTCGCAATTGCATTTTGATAAAGTTTATATCTAACAATCTTGACTTTTTTCTCGCAATTGCAAGTTTATATCTCACATTTCAGAATTTTTCCCACAATTGCGTGTTTATATCTCATTTGATTTTCTCACTGTTGGGATCTCAAAATTTGGACTTTTTTTCTCGCAATTGTGAATTTCTATCTCACAATTCAGAATTTTTCATGCAATTGCAAGTTTATATCTCACATTTCAGAATTTTTCATGCAATTGCAAGTTTATATTTCACATTTCTGAATTTTTCCCGCAAATGCAGAGTTTTATATCTCAATTGATTTTCTCACTATTGGGATCTCAAAATTTGGACTTTTTTTTCCTTCGCAATTGTGAATTGCAAGAAAAAAACAATTCATGATTTTTTTTTGCAATTTTGAGTTTATATTTCACAATTCTGACTTTTTTTAGTAACTGCGAGTATATCTCGCAATTCTCACTTTTTCCTTGCAATTGCAAGTTTATCATGTAACAATCTTGACTTTTTTTCCCGCAATTGCGAGTTTATATCTCAAATAGATTTTTCCCAACGATTGGGATCTCAAAATTCATACTTTTTTTCTTGCAATTGTGAATTTCTTTCTCACAATTCAGGACTTTTTTCTGCAATTTTGGGTTTATATCTCACAATTCTGACTTTTTTTGGTAATTGCGGAGTATCTCGCAGTTCTCACTTTTTCCTCGCAATGCAAGTTTATATCTAACAATCTTGATTTTTTTTTTTCAAACAAATGCAAGTTTATATCTCATATTTCGGAATTTTTCCCCAAATTGCGTGTTTATATCTCAATTGAATTTCTCACTATTGGGATCTCAAAATTCTGACTTTTTTTCTCGCAATTGTGAATTCCTATCTCACAATTCAGGACTTTTTTTTGCAATTTTGAGTTTATATTTCACAATGCTGACTTTTTTTTGTAATTGCGAATATATCTCGCAATTCTCACTTTTCCTCAAAATTGCAAGTTTATATCTAATAATCTTGACTTTTTTTCAAGTAAATAATTGACCGTTCACAAGAACCTGTCTTTGCAGTTACTGTCTCTATGTTCGACAAGCTACGCCGCTCTCTCTCTCTCACACACACACACCATGTTCTCACACAGTGAAAAATACATCATGGTACATTCAGAGGAGACTGACAACACGCTGACAGACAGGACAGACCAGGTTACTTTTTGGTTACTTTTGATATAAAACATATTAAACAAAGTCTCACCTTACAAATTTGGTCAATTTTTTAAAGAAATGTAAACAATAAATACCATTTTGTGGCTCTTTAATGTGTCATGACAAATTGCTATAGAGCATCAGTTAAAGCTGTTCGTAATCTCTCGTCCTTCTAGTGTTCCATAAAATGTATTGGGAAATGAAATATGAGCGAATCTTTATGAATGTGTGTCCTGTTTGAAATTTTACCTTTAGGTACTGATAGAGACAGATGGACATCCAGTTACTCAGCATCCTTTCCACCACAGTCTCAGATCTGCGAAAACACACACACGCACACATTACTTATCTATAAAACTGACAGTTCTGGCTCTGAAAACGAATTTGAAGCTGTTATTCGAATCTAATCTGTCAGTTAAACGCTTTAATAACACAGCGATTTGCTGAACAGCCCTCAGTCAGGCGAATGAACTCGATTACATGACAGAATAATTGTATTATGATTACTATGAAGAATTACCATAGTTATTTATTGAACACTTATGTGTTTTATAATGTTGCGGTTGCTGCCTTTTAATGAAAGCAACAAGCACACTTGAGGACAAACATTACAGAGATTTTAAGTGGTTTCTGCTTCAACAACACTCTTTAACTGTGGTAAGATCACGATAACCCACGGCCTCGAGTGGCTTACTGCTTTAATGAACACTTGTACACTAATTTGAGTCAATAACAAACAACGATAATTAGCATCAGCACCCAACTATGGCAATCAAACAAGCATGTGAACATGGCGCTGGTGAGTGTTGTTGTGCATGTGTCTTTGGGACAGTGAGGTTTGTGTTTATTCTTGCAGAGACAGACTTTTGACTAACATGACATGTTTTGTGTGATATTTAGTGGCAACCTAATTCAAAATACTTTCATCCAGACTCCCGGAAGTTGCATAAAGCCAGCCAATCAGATTGCGGATTTGATAAATTCTTGCCATTTTTCACTTCTCACCTGCGGAGCAGCAGTTTGGGATTCTTGCTGTGAACGTAATCCTCCATGAGCCCCAGCAGAAGCGTCCTCATGATGTCTGTGTAATACTCCAGCTTACCGTGAAGCGCTGACGGTCAGCAGAGATGCGAAATACACTTTGGCCCTGGCGTTGAAATCCGGACGGCCCTCCAGCGTTCTGATAAACTACACACACAGACAAAATTATGGTTTACAAGGACTAATTAACCCTCTGGGGTTCTTCGTTTAACAGTCACACTCGGGACCTTCGGGTCCAAATGGACCCATAGGCCAGGATTCATATTTTAAAAAAATAAATCTTTTTTATAATATTTTTTCTTTTCTTTTTTGGTGTTTTGAGAAAATTTAAAAAAAAAATAAAAATTATAAAAAAATAATTATAATTAGTATTAATGCAATAATTATGACCAAATTTCCCCCCATTGAATATAATTAGGGCTGTGCAAAAATTAATTGCCATTAATCGCATCCAAAATATAAGTCTGTGTTTACATAATATATTTGTGTGTGCTGTATATAATTATTTTGTATATATAAATACACACACATGCATGTATAAATTTAAGAAAATGTGTTATTCATATATAAAATATTAATATTAATATAGATTATGTATTTATATATATACAGAATTTAAGCGCAAATAATTCTTAAATATATACATGCATACATAGGTATTTATATATACAAAATAATTATATACAGCACACACAAATATATTATGTAAGCACAGACTTTTATTTTGGATGCGATTAATGCAATTAACTTTTGCATAGTACTTAATTTAATAGAAAAAATATTACAAAAAATATATTTTTTACATTTTTAAAGCTGTATTTCATTTTAGAGTCAAGCCTAGGCCTCAGAAAAGCCATTTTTGAAATGAGATGGATGCCATCTGGTGGACACACATGTATAATCAGAATTTTTTGGTGTGTTTGTGTATAAAAGTGTGTTTGTGTGTGTGTCTGTTTTGCACTCTTGATGTTTAATAGATTCATCCTTTCACTGTTGTGTGCTTTTTTTCAAGATCGTTGCTGATTTGTAGATTGTACGCACAAAAAATCTCAGTATTTTCAAATTTTTGCCAATTTTCCATTCATTTTCCATGCGGGTCCATTTTGACCCGAAGGTCCTGAGTGTGACTATTTTTTTTACAACCACTTAGACTATTCACATCTTGTCCCCAATTTTTTTGGGTGTTCATATACCAAATACCAACAAAGTCACCAAATTTCGGACCATTCCGAGGAAGCTGTGATTTTAAAAGTTTTTATTTAAATCCTTCGGGTTCCATTTGGGCCGAAAGACCCCAGAGGGTTAAATAAAACCAACTTTCCTGTATGATTAAAACTGTGGAGCATTCAGATTTACATCTTAAACGAGGGTCTTGTTATACTCTAATGATTATTATGTTTAATGACGTCTGGTCATGTTTGACTTTTGTGTGTAGAACGTAACCATATAAACACTGGGAAGATAATTACAGGCCAGTCTTAAAACACTGACGGTGTGGTTGTTTAGGCGTATTCATCTATGTCATTCAGATGTAAAAGTTTAATTGTGTTTGGGCCATGAATATAAAAGACCTTAATGAGAGCGCAGGAGCTGATTGAGTCCTCTGGGCTCTTTCAGTGACATTCGGTATAATTGAGCGAATGTCTGCTAGATGTCTATAGGACTCCATCACTGATGCATGTGTTTGTCTGAGAAACCCAGACAATTATCCGTCAAATATTAATTTTCTGACCTTTCTCGCTGTAGATGTCTAGAAATGTATCATAATTATAGTGTGTTTGTGTTTCGTACATTGATGAGGAAGGTTTTGCTGTTGAGAAGGTTGGAGAACTGGTTCAGCGCCTGGGTGACCGTAGCCCTGCGGGATTCTGGGATATCCAGTTTGCCCGTGATCATGACGTCATTGGCTCCATCTTTGGAGGGCAGGAAGAAGACACGGTCCGTGTAGGTCTTGTAGTCCAGGAACGGGATCCGGCCCTCGCT
>JAQIUQ010000435.1:95000-102500 GCA_030378365.1 Hybognathus amarus
TGTGGCTGGAAGGATGAAAGGATGGATGGATGGGTGGATGAATATGTGGCTCAAGGGAGGGAAATATTGATAGATGGATGAATGAATGGATGGATATGTGGCTGGAAGGACAGATGGATGATGGATAGACGGACGTATGGACGAATTTGTGGCTGGAAGGATGAAAGGATGGATGGATGGGTGGATGAATATGTGGCTCAAGGGAGGGAAATATTGATAGATGGATGAATGAATGGATGGATATGTGGCTGGAAGGATTAATATGTGGCTGGAGGACAGAAGGATTGATGGATGGATGGATGGATGGATGAATAAGTGGCTGTAAGGACAGATGGATGATGGATGGATGGATATGTGGCTAGAGGACAGATGGATGGATGATAGATGAATATGTGGATGGAGGACAGAATGATGGATGGATGGATGGATGGATGGAAGGACACATGGAGGGATGAATAGGTGGCTGGAAGGACAGATAGATGGATGGAAGGACAGAAGGATGATGGATAGATGGATGGAAGGACAGATGGATGGATGGATGGATATATGGCTGGAGGACAGATGGATGGATGATAGAAAGATGAATATGTGGCTCAAGGGATGGAAAGATTGATGGATGGATGAATGGATGATATGTGGCTGGAAGGATGGATGGATTAATATGTGGATGGAGGACAGAAGGATTGATGGATGGATGGATGGATGGATGGATGGATGGAAGGATAAAAAAGTGTCTGTAAGGACAGATGGATGGATAGATAGATGGATGGAAGGACAGAAGGATGATGGATAGATGGATGGATGGAAGGACAGATGGATGGATGGAAGGACAGATGGATGGATGGATAGATGGATGGATGGATGGAAGGACAGATGGATGGATAGATGGATGGAAGGACAGAAGGATGATGGATAGATGGATGGAAGGACAGAAGGATGATGGACAGATGGATGGATGGAAGGACAGATGGATGGATAGATAGATGGATGGAAGGACAGATGGATGGATAGATAGATGGATGGAAAGACAGAAGGATGATGGATAGATGGATGGAAGGACAGAAGGATGATGGATAGATGGATGGAAGGACAGAAGGATGATGGATAGATGGATGGATGGAAGGACAGATGGATGGATGGATGGATAGATGGATGGATGGAAGGACAGATGGATGGATGGAAAGATGGATGGAAGGAGAGAAGGATGATGGATAGATGGATGGATAGATGGATGGAAGGACAGAAGGATGATGGATAGATGGATGGAAGGACAGACGGATGATGATAGATGGATGGAAGGACAGAAGGATGATGGATAGATGGATGGATGGATGGAAGGACAGATGGATGGATGGATGGATGGATAGATGGATGGAAGGACAGATGGATGGAAGGACAGATGGATGGATGGATAGATGGATGGAAGGACAGAAGGATGATGGATAAATGGATGGATGGAAGGACAGATGGATGGATAGATGGATGGAAGGACAGAAGGATGATGGATAGATGGATGCATGGAAGGACAGAAGGATGATGGATAGATGGATGGAAGGACAGAAGGATGATGGATAGATGGATGGAAGGACAGATGGATGGATGGATATGTGGGTGGAGGACAGATGGATGGATGATAGAAAGATGAATATGTGGCTCAAGGGATGGAAAGATTGATGGATGGATGAATGGATGATATGTGGCTGGAAGGATGGATGGATTAATATGTGGATGGAGGACAGAAGGATTGATGGATGGATGGATGGATGATGATGGATGAAAAAGTGGCTGTAAGGACAGATGGATGGATAGATAGATGGATGGAAGGACAGAAGGATGATGGATAGATGGATGGATGGAATGGATGGATGGATGGATGGACAGATGGATGGATAGATGGATGGAAGGACAGAAGGATGATGGATAGATGGATGGAAGGACAGAAGGATGATGGACAGATGGATGGATGGAAGGACAGATGGATGGATAGATAGATGGATGGAAGGACAGATGGATGGATAGATAGATGGATGGAAAGACAGAAGGATGATGGATAGATGGATGGAAGGACAGAAGGATGATGGATAGATGGATGGAAGGACAGAAGGATAGATGGATAGATGGATGGATGGAAGGACAGATGGATGGATGGATGGATGGATAGATGGATGGAAGGACAGATGGATGGAAGGACAGAAGGATGATGGATAGATGGATGGATAGATGGATGGAAGGACAGAAGGATGATGGATAGATGGATGGAAGGACAGATGGATGGATGGATGGATAGATGGATGGAAGGACAGATGGATGGAAGGACAGATGGATGGATGGATGGATGGATAGATGGATGGAAGGACAGATGGATGATGGATAGATGGATGGATGGAAGGACAGATGGATGGATGGATGGATGGATAGATGGATGGAAGGACAGAAGGATGATGGATAGATGGATGCATGGAAGGACAGAAGGATGATGGATAGATGGATGGAAGGACAGAAGGATGATGGATAGATGGATGGAAGGACAGATGGATGGATGGATATGTGGGTGGAGGACAGATGGATGGATGATAGAAAGATGAATATGTGGCTCAAGGGATGGGAAGATTGATGGATGGATGAATGGATGATATGTGGCTGGAAGGATGGATGGATTAATATGTGGATGGAGGACAGAAGGATTGATGGATGGATGGATGGATGGATGATGATGGATGAAAAAGTGGCTGTAAGAACAGATGGATGGATAGATAGATGGATGGAAGGACAGAAGGATGATGGATAGATGGATGGATGGAAGGACAGATGGATGGATGGATGGATAGATGGATGGAAGGACATGGATGGATGGATAGATGGATGGAAGGACAGAAGGATGATGGATAGATGGATGGATGGAAGGACAGATGGATGGATAGATGGATGGAATGACAGAAGGATGATGGATAGATGGATGGATGGAAGGACAGATGGATGGATAGATGGATGGAAGGACAGAAGGATGATGGATAGATGGATGGAAGGACAGAAGGATGATGGATAGATGGATGGAAGGACAGATGGATGGATGGATAGATGGATGGAAGGACAGAAGGATGATGGATAGATGGATGGAAGGACAGAAGGATGATGGATAGATGGATGGATGGAAGGACAGATGGATGGATAGATGGATGGAAGGACAGAAGGATGATGGATAGATGGATGGAAGGACAGAATGATGATGGATAGATGGATGGAAGGACAGATGGATGGATGGATAGATGGATGGAAGGACAGAAGGATGATGGATAGATGGATGGAAGGACAGATGGATGGATGGATATGTGGGTGGAGGACAGATGGATGGATGATAGAAAGATGAATATGTGGTTCAAGGGATGGAAAGATTGATGGATGGATGAATGGATGATATGTGGCTGGAAGGATGGATGGATTAATATGTGGATGGAGGACAGAAGGATTGATGGATGGATGTATAGATGGATAGATGGATGGATGTATATTGTTCTCTCACCAGCAGGTCCAGCGGGTCAGAGCCGGTGTCTCTCCTCAGTCTCTTGGATCGAGCTCTGGGAACAGTGGAGAGGCGGGTCCAGAAAGAGTTTATCCTCCTGTAGAGTGTTGACGTTACACTGAACATCCCCCACAAACGCCTGCGCCTCCCTCGCCGTCATCGCGCTGGAAAACCCCCGACCCTGAGACACACCAAACACACGTTTACAAACGTGAAAAACCCCGACCCTGAGACACACCAAACACACGTTTACAATCGTTAAAACCTGTGACAGTGGAGCGGATACTCACGGTGACGATGATCATGCTGTTTTCAGTGATGACAGTCTTGCTGAGCCGATCAAAACGTTGGGTCGGGATGATACTGGAACGGGGTCAGCTCCGTCTGGAGGTTATCCAGCTGCACGTACGTCCTGAACAACTGAGACTCGTTCACCGCCGGGGACATGAACGTGATCACGCTGTCGTTTTTGTGCCTGAAATCCTCGACAAACTGAGATAGAGAGAGATAGAGAGAGTCACTTCTGTAAATTTAACTCTCCTCAGTTTTCTGACTCTTTTCCCAGCGGCCTTTGCGAGCACATGGGAAAAAAAGCCCTCAGAATGCAAAACTGTAGAGGAACAGATTTCACTGCTGCTGGGATATCTATTGATATTCTGAGGGGGAGAAGCAAAAGTCCCTACAAGTGGGGGCGGAAAAATCTGTTAGAATAGACAGATGGAGAAAGAGCGATGGAAGAAGTGAGACCGCTTGAGAAAGGTCTGGAGCACAAAAGCTCCTCCTCAGATAAGGGAGATGAAATGAAGCGTTCATCAAGTTTCTCGTTAGATAAACGCTTGTTTTTATCTCCCTCTTGTTGAACGCTTCAGATCAGAAAAGCTCTCGTCATTTTAATCAGAACCCAAGCAAGCCATGCAAGACGGAAACCCAACAGTGAGAAGAACAGATGAAACAAAAACAAACGGCAAGTGACGTTTCCCTTGAGAGCCTCTGAAGGTTTCTGGCACTCACCTCCTCTTGGACGCCCTGTTCGGACCATTCTCCAGCCGACGCCACCACCCTGATAGTAGCTTTCTGGACCAGGTCAAATCCAGAACCGACCACAAGGATTTTTCTGCCACCACTGAAATATACACACAATAATATATATTTTTAACAAAGTTAGAGGTTACACTGCTGAACAGCAGCAATATATATATATATATATTGAAATTTAAATAAAGTGATACAAACATTTAATTAATGAAAATAAATAAATAAAATAAAATCTTGTCTTGTTTGTATGTTGTTCTATTAAATAAAATAAATACACAAAACTGTAAATCATTTATTTATAACTTATTCAATATAATTTAATAACACAAAATAATATATATTATAGATTTAAATATGTATAAAAGTTCATATAAAAATAATAATATATTATTATATAATTATAATATTATATATTATATAATAATATATATTATATTTATAATAATAATATATAATTATAATATAAAATATATAATAATATTAATATAAATTTTATATACATTGTCCAAATTAATACTATATATATATATAATATTACATTATATATATTGTAAAAAAAAAAAAAATATATATATATATATATATATATATATTACATTTAAAAACAAAATATATATATATATATATATATATATATATATATATATATTAGGGCTGTGCAAAAGCTTAATTGCGATTAATTGCATCTAAAATAAAAGTCTGTGCTTACATAATCTATTTGTGTGTGCTGTATATAATTATTTTGTATATATAAATACCTATGCATGCATGTATATATTTAAGAATTATTTGCGCTTAAATTCTGTATATATATATATATATATATATATATATATATATATATATATATATATATATATATAAATACATAATCTATATTATATAAAAATAAATATTTTATATATGAATAACATATTTTCTTAAATATATACATGCATGTGTGTGTATTTATATATACAAAATAATTATATACAGCACACACAAATATATTATGTAAACATACTTTTATTTTGGATGCGATTAATCAGTAATTAATTTTTGCACAGCCCTAATATATATATATATATATATATATATATATATATATATATATATATATATATATATAATATTATATTATATTTAAAAACAAAATATATAGAGTTAATTTACAAAATAATAATCAACTAATAAAATATTTATACTATTGATATAATAATCTATTTTTATTGGCATTTAACAAGACAATACATAATGGTACTTTCAATGAAAAGTAAAAAAAAATACAGATTGTCTAAATTTAAACCAAGGGGAAGGAAATTAATTAATTAAATAAATAAACACATTTGAATTATAAATATACATACAAACATATATTAAATGCGTATAAAAATTATAAACATTATACAAAATAAATAAAAATATCTTAAATATAAAAATGTACTTCTCAAAATATTTAATATCCTTATCAAAATAATGTCGTAATTCTTTCCCTCTACAACGTGCATAAACAATACTTTTATCGCTTGTGTTTTGATGTGGAGATTCAGTACTTTTTCAGAATTTCATAATAAAAGCCTCCAACATATAACAGTGAAAACATAAAAAGCTAGAAAATTCCTCAATGGTGGGTTTAATAATTCATAAGTCTACAAATGAGGGTGTAGATGTAAGAATGGCTGTGTGTGGCAAGGACAATATTAGATGGATCGGATGGTGTATTTTCTGGCAAACAGAACTGACCAGATGAAGCTGCTCCTGGGCTGATGGTCAGACACAGAGGGGTTGCTGGAGAACTGAAAGATCGTCTTGATGCTGGTTGTGGTGTGTTTGCCGTATCTGAACTCTGACGTCGAGGCGAGCTGATGGAACCGTATCGCCCAGATACTCTGACAATTTACAGGTGATCCATTCTCCAAAGTTCTCACTAACAGAGAGAAAGATGGAAAAATTAATCCAAAAATGGCAAATCGAATGAAAAAGACAGAAACTACATTTCCCATGATGCACTCACACTCTGCAGGGCACGTCGCCCACGAAGATCTGAAGGTCTTCTTTTGAAGCGGTGTTTAGGCCAATCCCAGAAATAGTCAGGACGGTTCCTCCTGCTTTAGGACCTCGAGTAGGAGACACGGTTTGTGCTATGGGGTCCTACAGAAACAAAGATCATATTTAGGGGCGTTTTGGGGCGTTATTATTTTCAACCAAAAACAGGAAATGCATTTTATGAAAACTGGTTTTGAAGTGCAAGTTTTTGAAAACGGTCCCATTATCGTCTCTGTTTAAACTACAATAATGTGAATTTGTGAAAACAGTGACGTCACGCGCATGTGTGTTACATGTTCAGTCTATAGCTGCGAATACCCAGCAACGACAGACGTGTTCTATGCATTACCGTTTCATTGTAATGATTACATAATCCCACGAAATGTATCTGCGCGCTGTCCGAGACCCATCAGTTTCCTGAACAAACACATCCCACGGCGTTTACCTGTGGGAGCGACTGAGACAGCCTATCTTCCTGAAAAACTGATGCAATGATTTCTGCTAAAGCCGTCAGCCGCTGATAACAGTAACTCCTGCAGGAGCATGTGACCGGTGACCACACACACCACCAGATCATCACCACACACACCAGATGCAGAGAGCTCCCGTTGACTCACACAAACAGTGGCAGCCCTCTTGATGGGATCTCAAGTTGAGTTTCACAGAATTAGTATGTGTGTAGTGCATGCTGGGTAATGGAGAATCGTGACTCACCCTGTAGGTGAAGAGGACCGTTTTTGTGGATACTCCTTTTTTTCCTCTGCCCACCTCTATTTCCACCTCTCCGCTTCTGTACAGTGTCACCGGCCCAATTTCACACACCACACTGCCAGACAAACACACACAGCCAATTATTTTTTAGAAACACTTTTTGTTTCACTGATTGAAACTCTTTTCACATCTGGATAGAAATCAATAAT
>JAQIUQ010000435.1:107500-182500 GCA_030378365.1 Hybognathus amarus
GACAACTGGAAGTTGAAGTGCATAGCTTTGACTCATTCTGGCAATTAACACATTAATTTACACTATTAGTTAATAAAATATGTTATTAAGGAATTAACCCTCTGGGGTTGTTCGTTTAACAGTCACACTTGGGGTGTTCGGGGTCCAAATGGACCCAAAGGGCAGGATTCATATTTAAAAAAAAAAAATCATAATTTTTGTTTTCACTTGTTTTTTATAATTTTTTTTCTTTTTTTTTTTGGTGTTTTGAGATCATTTTATGATTTATAATTAATATTTATGCAATAATTATGACCCATTTTTTCCCATTGAACATAATAGAATTTTTTTATTTTAATTTAAAAAAATAAATACATTTTATCAAAGCTGTATTACATTTTAGAGTGAAGCCTAGGCCTCATGAAAGCAATTTTTTAAAAAAGATAGATGTCATCTGGTAAACACACTGAGCATTTTTATCACGCAATAGCACATTTTTACCACTATAGTGGATTTACAGTACAGCTCTCTGTAGAAAGGCTTGGGGATTCTAGTGATTTTTGCAAATATATACCATTTTTTTTTAGGTTGTTGATTTTTCAAATATAAAAACATATTGTGTGTGTGTGTGGCTGTGTCTGTTTTGCACTCTTGATGTTTTATAGATTCTAAAAGTCTATTTTTGTCTTGTTTTTTTGTTTGTTTGGTTGGTTTAGATGGTAATTTGAAGTGCCAGTTTTAATTTATTATACAAACAAATCTGAACATTGCATTGGAAAGAGAACAAATGGAAAGCATTTTGTAACTTATTCTAACTTCATAAAAAGCAATTCTTTCAGTTTTCATATTTTTGACAATTTCACATTCATTTCCTATGAGGGTCCATTTGAACCCAAAGGTCCTGAGTGACTATTTTTTACAACCACTTAGACTGTTCACATCCTGTCCCCAATTTTTTTGTGTGTTCACATACCTAATACCATAAAAGATACCTAGTTTCATAACATTCCAGATGAAGCTGTGATTTTTGGAAATTAAAAAAATATTTATGTAATCTGAATTTATGAGTGTGAAAGAGTATAAATGTGTGTGTGTGTGGCTGTGTCTGTTTTGCACTCTTGATGTTTTATAGATTCACCCCTTCACTGTTGTGTGCTATTTTTATGGATTGTGGCTGATTTGTAGATTGTACACACCAAAAAACTCTGTTTTTTCACATTTTTGCCAATTTCCCATTCATTTCCTATGGGGGTCCATTTGGACCCGAACACCCCAAGTGTGACTATTTTTTTTACAACCACTTAGACCAGGGGTCGGGAACCTATGGCTCGCGAGCCATATATGGCTCTTTTCAGGATTTTATATGGCTCTCCTAATTTTCAAATGTTGACTGAAAAAGGCTCTCAAAAAGTAAAATATTAAGAGACAATTTGAGATGCACCATGCAGCACTTGCTAATCACTTGTTTATGATGCCCGTTTCTCAATTTGTGTGGTGTCATAAGAGGGTCGCACACCGCACGAGAAGCGCGCGCCGCGTCTAGGACAGAAGTATCGCACACCGGACGAGAAGCGCGCGCCGCGTCTAGGAAAGAGGCACCGGACGCGCACTTTCTCAGTTTATGGCCGGCAATATTGTTATGTTTAAGGACATTATGGAATTAAAATAATGTCTGTCCTATGTTATAATTGTACTGTACAATTAAATACAATCGTTGCTAAGTCTGCAGAACACTTTACCTCAGCAATTTTCCTCAGCAATTTTCATTTAAGCAGCTGATTTCTGAAAATGAGTGTAAAAGTAGCTTATTGCAGCACACGGTGAAGTCAGTATTTACATTAACGACCGTTTGACACAAATAAAAGTATAAAACTGTATATAAAACTATGTAAATGCGCTCTGTGGCGAGGCAGGATTTTGAACAAGGTCCTGAGCCGTTGCTGGGCGCCGCGGACAGAGACTGAATGTGCCACTGCCGCCGGTCACCGGTGTACACTCCTAGTCTAGGAGTCCTAGAGAATAAAGTGTTTGAATTTTAAATGAGGCGCTGCGCTTCTTGTCCAGTGTGCTAGAAACCAGCATGTCAGTGAACAAAATCTCCCGGAAGTTCCGGGAGATTCCGCATATTGATGATAGCGTCTCCCTGATGCCCGAAAATTTGTTAAAATCTCCCGGAATCTAGAGCAAGATAGAACATACTGCGCGCATAACATACATAGCACACGGCGCGTGCATGGCAGAGAGCTGTCATGCACGCGCGTATGTGCCTCGCGAGAGCTAGTCAAACACCCCTCCCCACACACACACACACACAAAAAAAAAACAGTGTTGTTGTAACGTTATATAACTACCAGAACTGCTACCAGTGCAAGTCGTATATTACTACTGTTGTTATTATATATTACTGTTGCAAATTGTCTAATATACGAGTGTAAACTTTGCTCTGGCTCTTTTTAAAAATTTCTCAATTTTGTTTTGTTTGTTTGGCTCTTCATGGTAAAAAGGTTCCCGACCCCTGACTCTAGACTGTTCACATCCTGTCCCCAATTTTTTTGGGTGTTCATATACCAAATACCAACAAAGTCACCAAATTTCAGACCATTCCGAAGAAGCTGTGATTTTTAACATTTTTTTTAATTTGAATGCTTCGGGTCCATTTGGGCCGAACAACCCCAGAGGGTTAATGCACAATGACACATTGAATTAATAGCAATTCATGTATTACTTAATCTATTAATCATCTAGACTCTTTATTAGTTGCTGATGCAGTAATCATTTATTAATGGTTTAGTTCTTCATGAGTTATACATTAACTCATGATTATCTGTGCATTAGTTAAGCATGAATTAATGCATATTAGTGCACCCGTATTGTAAAGTGTTACCAAATATCTTAAGATAGTCATGAGGGTGAGTGAAAAGCGAGTGTGAGAGATTACCACTAAGACTGCTGTCGATCTTCTTTCTCGTGTGTTTGTCTCTTACGTGGAACAGAACGGTGGTCTCGTGAGCTTTATCAAAGGAAAACTGGAAGAGAGATTAAAGGGTGAGTCAACATGGTTCTCTCATTAAAGACTAGAGGTGATTTACACAGGCTGGACACTTTCCAACAGGGGGAGCTGTAATCTCAAACTCCCACCAGAGCCATTGGAGAAAGTGTCAGAGGTGAATCCTGGTTGTGTATCATTTAGCAAGAGTTTTGTATGTGAAAAGATATATAGTACAGGAACAACAGACTGCCTTGGGCAACATGAGGAAAAATAAAGAGAGAGAAACTGAAGCTAACCACGTATCCACTGAACGAGTAGAAGGGTCCCGACTCGGTCTTGACATCTTCCTCAATCTTCATCAGCTCCGTCCGATGGTGAAATCACGATCCTAATGAGGGACAATTCAGAAAACATCACCTTTGTTCAAATTTATTCACAGGAAAGAGGACAGGAAGAAGCCGGACTTTAAAGGAAAACTATAACCAGATTGTTAATCGACTGCCAAAAGTATTTTTTTTCAGTCAGAATTTGTCTCACATATAAAGACATCCTTAAAAAAGACAAAATTTTGACGCAAACAATGACTTTATGACAATACATGCCATTTTTTCATAGTTAATAAATAAATTAAATAGTATATATAATTATCTATATAACATTAATAATAAGAACTATTATTATTGTACCTTAAAACTAATTCTAATGGATATATCATCTGAAAACAAGTCTTAATATTAGGGCTGTTAACTAAGAATATTATTTTAGTGTGATTAATTTTATAAATAAAAAATATTTTTCATTATTTAAAAAAAGTCTTTGAATTTTGAGCCTTTTAGAAGCAAATGTCAATATATGCTGATTATTTATTTAATATATTTAATACATTTTAATGCATTTAATACATTTAATATTATTTTAGGGCTGTTAAACAATTAATCGCGATTAATCGCATCCAAAATTAAAGTTTGTGTTTACATAATATATGTGGGTGCATTGTGTATAATTATTTTATATATATATATATATATATATATATAAATTATATATAAATCTATATACAGTATATACATGAAAATAATTATACACAGTGCACCCATATATATTATGTAAACACAAACTTTTATTTTGGATGCAATTAATCGATTCGACAGTATATAAATATTCTTAAATATATACACACACGCTTGTATATATTTAAGAATATATTTTCATGTATATACTGTATAATTTATATTATATATAAATATTTTAATATATAATAATTTTTTCTTAAATATACATGCATATGTGTATGTATATATATATATATATATATATACACAAAATAATTATACACAGTGCACCCACATAATATGTAAACACAAACTTTTATTTTGGAATGCGATTAATCGTGATTAATCGTTTGACAGCCCTATTTTATTTATGTTTCTGTATATATCACCTATTTAATAATTATGTATTATTTGTGATTATGTATATATTCATAAATAATTTATATTACATATAAATAGAAATATTGGATTTTATATAACACATTATTCTTGAATATACACATGCATGTGTGTGTATGTATATATACAAAATAATTATACACAGTGCACACAGATATATTATGTAAACAAACTTTTATTTTGGATGCGATTAACCGTTTTAAAGCTTATTAGATTACTTATAATGATCATATCTTAACTGTGTCACTGTAACTTTGTTTTGGAAAACAAGACACAGAGAACAAAATGCTGATGGTTTATTTTAGGTTACAGTTTTATTTATTTATTTTGTTCTATTTAAATACATTTTTATCCCTAGTGACCTTGAAGAAGTCATACTGTTAAAAGGAGGCCATGAAGTTGAGCTCACCTTGTACGGGTCCAGATTGATGCCCTCAAAACTGATCCGGGTTTTGTGTCCGAACCGGGATAAGGATGGGATCCGGATTCTGAAGCGTGGACAGCTCTTGTTCTAGAACACACAGAGGAGCAATTCTTAATCTACATCCAACATAAATTAACAAGCGTCAATTGAAACTGAAAAACTCATTAACCACGATGACGTGCATGAATGAAACTGTTTATTTACAGCTGAAATATAATACATCCTCGCTGACATTGGCGACTGCATTTAATTGCATATAATCCATTTTTTCCCCATCCATTTGTTTTTTCCATAGTGCTGATTCAGCTAACACACTTCACATTAAAACTTTCTGAGTAAAGTCATTCACTTTGTGTCCACATTTCATCAGCCACGTGTGACTGTTCCAGGAAACAGCAAATATCAAACAGCGTGGAGGCCATTTATGAAATTGCTGCCACTGGATATCAATAACTCAGCTTTATGCTCCAAGAAACGGTTTAAATAAATAAATTAAATATCTGGACCAGTCGGACCTGATGTTTGAAGATGAGAATCGCATGAAACTAATCAAAGCGGCCCAATCAATGCCGCTGATCGCACACATACATCACCGAGACGTTTATTCAATGTCTGCTTTTTCAAACATGTCATTTTATCACGTTTCCACATCTGCAAGACTTTGCTAAAACACTTCCTGTCTGAAGTTAGAATGACATTCAGAAAAGGTTTTTATTTTCTAACACACATTCCTGGTCTTATTGAAAGAAAAGGTTATCAAATGAATAAATAAAACAATTTTTCCTTTGAGATGACATCTTTGGGAAGGGAAACTAGCCAAACGAGTGTACACAATCTGAGGAGGTGTGATTTCCCTCTTTCTAACTAGTTTCTAACCAGTGTTGTTTTTGGCAGCCCTTTTGTTTTAGTCTTAAGGCCATTGCACACTGAGTACGAAATTTTCGTATGGGTTTTTTCGTGTTCGTCAGCCTAAAAACTCGTCACGCAGAGAAACCTTGCACACTGAGTCCGATGCGTATTTATTAAACCGTTGCGGAAGAAAAACGCAAAAATACAAAATGAATTCGTCAGGCAGTGAGGATGATTTTGTTGCCCTCTCTCTTATTGAAAAGAGAAGAAAGAGAAAATATTGCGTTTGCGTCCATCCAATCCTGAAATTGCGCCGAGAGGAAGCACCTCCTTATCAAGGAGCTGTGATTCAAAATTTACTTCAGAACGTCAGTGGAAAAGTTTGATGCTGGAGCCACATTTTAAAAACAAGATCATTAATTTCCGTGAACCAATTGATTCTGAACAGAGACTGGCAGTATGTTTAAGGTATGGAGACACACACACACACGCGCACGCGCACGACGCGCGGCCCGGTGAAAGCGCTGGGCAGACAGAACAGCTGAATATTTTAAGCTGTTATATAGCCTATTGTACCCAAATAATACATTAGTTATCGAATTGGCTGCTCAATCACACCTTTTAATCGATCCCAAATTTCAATCTGATTGAAAAGGGAGGTTATTCCTTTCATAATCCAATCGAGAGAAGAGAACACTTGATCGAAATGAAAACCGAAACTGAAAGCACTGCGCATGCAAAGATGTGCGGAACGAGCTCCAGTCGGCCCTGAATTGTCAAAATGCTGGCTGTAGATGCGAAAAACGCAGAAAATTGAACCTGATCCGAATTTTTTTATGACGGACGAAAGTTTTGGAGGCGGTGTGCAAGCATGATTGACATAACGTGAAGTTGAATTTTTTTTTTAACGTGCGAAACTTTCGGATGCGAATTTCGGACTCGATGTGCAATGGCCTTTAGTCTTTTGGACGAAAATGCTTTTAAGTTTTAGTCACATTTTGTCACTTATAAACTTAATAGTTTTAGTCAAGTTTTAGTCGACGAAAACACCAAAAGGTTTTAGTCAAGTTTTATCAATTTTAGATAAAGTAGTCTTTAACAAATTAATTTAGTTTAAAAAGTGGAAAAGTGGAAATGGGCTTAGGTTTGACAGATTTAGCAAGTGCAACATTGCATGAACGAAATATACATCCAACGTAAATTGCATGTAGAACATTTTCTCAAAAATACTGATTGAACTTGGACAAATAAGGCCATGGGTAATTAACGTTAGTTGTTTCTCCATCCTCCAAATCTGCCGTCACGTCTTGCTATATAATCATAATATGGGTGTGTCAACCCACTTCTGTACGTCAGTGAACCGTTAGCTGCAAGATGTGTGATTAAACAACAGGTGGCAAAAAATTAGTTTGTAATCTAACAAGAATATCCTTGCATCGCGCTGATTCGCGCAGGCTCGACAATGTAGCAATGTAGCTTTTGCTGGCGCTACACCGCTACTTGCTGCAAAAAGTAGTTAGCTACTGGAAAAGCTACACTGTTTAAAAAGCAACTGAGCTACTGCCAAGCTACTGAAAAATGTAGTTAAGTTAGTAGCTACGCTACTTGTAGTTAACTACTCCCCAACACTGAAGCTAAGTGACATGATGTACAACGCAGCTAGAAGCTAACGTTAACGTTTTAAAATGTTTGGCTAACGTTAGCCTAATGTTACGTTAGAGATTTTAAAGCGTTCAGATACGTTGTTGACTTAACTTAGAACAGATGTAGACATTCTTGTTTAATTTATCCACGTTTAGTTGGTGTTGTGGTCTACCGCATCACTTAATCCAGAACAGACACTTATATTGGTTGAGATGTGGCTTTGGAAAGGGTAAAAGAAATACACACCGTTGCCCAGCCTCTTGGGAACCTAGTGTCGGAGTTGCATATACCCCATGCACACCGTTTGACCATTTTAAACTTAAAATGACAAGAAAAAACGAATGAAAACTGACTAACATTTCAATGGACGTGGAAGCAGAGAATGTCTGAGTGTATTGGGTTAGCTGCGCGCTGTGATTGGCTCATCGCGTTTAGAGGGCGTGGCTTAGCCATAATTCAATTAACAAGTTAGCATTTCCTGAATTAGCTAATTGTATCCAAGTTTCCACTACTAAAAATATTTAAGTTGACATTACATGACAATTTTAAAGGACAAGTTTGGTATTTTACACTTAAAGTCCTGTTTTAGGATTGTTTCTGATAAAGTAGAACGGTTGAGATAGAAGTTTCGTTTCTGATGAAATAGAACGGTTAAGATTGAAATTTGGGACCAAAAGCCCTGTTTTAAGATCTAATCAATCTTAAAACAGGGCTTTAAGTGTAAAATACCGAAATTGTCCTTTAAGTTAAATGAATGGGCCTCATTCATGAAACACACATTTTTGTGTAAATTGTGTGTAAAGTGGTTCTGGCGTAATTTTCGGATTCATTAAAATGTTCGTATTTTCCAAATGTTAGTTGGTACGCAAGAAATCTACACCTGCTCCCAGCCACGCGTAAATGGTTTGCTTAACATCAGAGCGTTTTGCTCGTTAAGTTTTGCTCGTTATATGAACGTATTGAACGTTATCGTGCATTTTAGTTCACCTTAATCGGGTACATATTTAAACAGCATTTTGAAAAAAATATATTTTATATAGTAATTACATACGATTTTTCTTTTTACTTTTATTATGAGAGCCAGTAATAGCAGATCTGGTGATTGATGGCGGTCCTTCTCCATTTTGAATCCGATTTTTCCAAAGTGGACTAATTCGTTTTTTGCTGTCAAGCTTAATGTCGAACCATTTTCTTCTCACTTCTGGGACTGTTCGATTAACAGATGAAACTCCATTAACTGCATCTGTAAAATGCTGCCAAACTTCCTTTTTTAGGACCTGATTCGCCACTATGTACGCTTGAAAAATTGGCGTTTTGAATGAACTTCTGATAATAATACTTCAATTTCTGCATCCGAGAAATCTTTCTTTTTCATTTGCATTCGTTTTATTATATGCCTATATAGATGTCACCCGGATATAATTGGTGGGATTTATGGTAATTGAGAATGAACGTGTACACAAAATGCACACACACATTCCACTATCACATCTGACGTTTACGAAGTATTTGTGAATCAGGAGAAGAGTTTTCGGGAAGGTCTCTTTACGCGCAAATCACTCTCATATTTACTATGTTTCATGAATGAGACCCATTGAGCAAGCTTACTCAAATATTTCAAGTTAAGAGTATTTAAAATGTATGAGTACTAAATATAAATCTTCCAGTTCTGCTCACTCAAAGTTTGAATTTCTTAAAAATGTTGATGCAACTGATCACGTACATTTTTTTTTAGTTTTCGGGTTTACAATGTTCACATCCTTGCTGAATTGAAGTATTAATTTTCTTTCTTTCAAAACAAACTTTTGATGGGCAATGCAGGTGTCTGAACTGGGTTGTGTAATAGACAGAATTACTGATAAAAGAAAGCAAATGCTGCATATGAGCTCGTTTGACTCCACTCAGTACCTGTCTGTGTTTGATTATATTGGCGCCGGTTTCCGCGTCGCTCAGATCCGTGCAGGTGTGAGCCGCAATGTTCCACTGACATCCCCAAGCGCTGCTCACACAGGAAGTGCATCTGCGGAGAAACACGCACAACCATTAAAACAGAGCGTTCTAGTTACATTTTTCATCAGTGTGTAAATGTTTGGAGTAAAAACATATAGTCCCAGTGCACTTCAAATAATACTCATTCATCAGCAATGTCCCAGAGCTCTTAAAAAACACAAGGAGAAGGGGAAAAAAAGAGATGAGAGATCGACTTTCATGTGTGATGAATGAATGAGAAACGAAAGCAATTTCCTGCTCTTGGAGAAAAAAAAAACGTAAGCAAGTCTCTATAGAAGCAAATTCAATTCCAGCTTCAGTGATGCATTACAATTTATGAGTAAACCTCATCGTTACAGATGCTCGTATTCATTATACACATAGTGGTGTCAGCACAAAGCGGACACACACAAACACACACTCGCTGACAATAGAAGGAGAGACAGCGAACGTACGGTGTGTTTTCTGCTTGCGGACTGCCGCTGCGCAGTTGTAGAACTTGTACTCGCTGGACAGCGAGCCTCCACGCTACTGTTCACAACGATGTAGAGCCGGAACCGCCACGAAATCTACACAGACACAGGGGGTCAGATCAGCCAATCACAGCAAAGGTCATCTGCACATAGATGTCTTAAAGATACAGTTCGCAAAAACAACCTGAGGTTCAGTGAGAGGATAAAAAAAATGGTCATGAAACACTAAATCACAATCTATATTTGATCCAAGAAACCTAAATCGACTAAAAGCACCATAAAAGTAGTTCATATGACTATATGAACTAAATCCCAAAGCTTTGCATGAGGAACAGGCTGAATATGAACTCATATGGAGCTCCAGTCATATGGGCTTTTTAGTGATTTTTGCTCTTTTTGTAGCTTGACAGATGTGGAGTGCAACATTATCTCTTTTTGATTGTCCACAATAAACAACAGCATTTGAGTTTGAAAAAACATAAAATAAGATAAATAAAAATAAATAATAAAAGAAATTATATAAAATGTATATATTTTTAACAGTAGATGTTTGTTTGATTATATCATTTATTGTTCTTTATTTAATTTAAACCTGCTTTACAAACTTGCTAAATTATATGAAGCCAACTAATAAATAAGTAAACAAATACATAAATAATTACATTTTAATTCAATAAAAACAATAAATAGGAATATTTATTTATTGTGAACAATAAATTGTTTTTATAAATGATAATACAACTAATACATGTATAAATATAACTATATAATATACAGCAATATATATAAATATATATTATATATAACAATATACATATATATATATATATATATATATATATATATATACATATATATATATATATATATATATATATATATATATATATATATATATATACATATATATATATATATATATATATATATATATATATATATATATATATATATATATATACAGTATACACACATATATATATATATATATATACACACATATATATATATATATACACACACATATATATATATACACACATATATAATTATTGCTGTATATTATACAGTTATATTTATATATTTATATATAGTTATATTTACATATAGCCAACCAATAAGTAAAATAATAAAATAAATATTGAAAAATAATTTATAAATATTACTAAATATTACATACCAGTAAGTAAATATTATATACCAGTAAGTAAAATTCTTTATAAAATAACTAACTAAAATAAACATGAATATGAACAGTATATATGTATATATGTATATATGTATGTATATATATATATATATATATATATATATATATATATATGTATTTGTATATATATATATATATATATATATAGGCTATATATGTATATGTATATATATATATATATATATATATAAGGGGTCAACCAATAAGTGATTTTCAAGGGCGGATGCCGTTACCGAATATTACAGATCAAATAGACAGATAACCGATATTTTTAACCGATATATATATATATATATATATATATATATATATATATATATATATATATATATATATATATATATATATATATGTAAAACTGTAAATTAATGTCAAAATTAAGAATAACAAAGGGTTTTGACGAATAGTTTCTTCAAATGATTTTAAACATATCTTTGAATCTGAGAACTGTTATTTATAATAATAATAATAATAATACATTTAAAAAAAAGTGCAGGGAGCACCCAGCAGCATTCTGTAAACATTTTGTAAAAAGACTATTTTAATGTTCAAATAAAATTTTAGTAATAACTTTTTCTCAGTTGAAGCATTAAAAAGCTCATGAAGTAACTTAGTGACTCTGGATATGATGTTTATGCAATCATGTCCTCATATAATGATGAGGCTGAGGCTGAAAACAGCGCAAGTGTCAAGTCAAGTGTGCTCCAGTGTGTGTGGTAAATGAAATCACGAGTCTGCGCCATTCATTTAGAGACACGTAGGATTCATATTTAAATAGTCTTTTTTGTGGTTTGATTTGTACTGACCTGCTTTTATACAGTAAATTCTGTTTTTATGACTGGGACAGACGATTCCGTCTGTTTTCTGCACCGTGGAAATCACAGTGCTCTATTATATTGAGGTATTATGCAACTTCAGTGTATTGCTTCTTCAGCAAAATCCGCTGCTGCCTTAACTTTGAGAGACAATTGATGCGTGATCAGTGAAGCCGCTCCAGTCAGCGAGTGCTCTCGGTGTGAGAGTGCAAAACTTTCAGTGCCTTCAGCTTGCCGCGCTGACTGGCAGGACTCGATGACTCCCAACAAAGGAGATGTGCGGGACAAGTCTAGTCTACAGAGTGGTACGTTCCGACAGAGGTGGCTGCGTACAGCCAAATATAGCGCATTTCAAAATTATTTTATCGGCAAATTGGTTTTGAAAATGGTCAATACCGATAACCATAAAAATGCTTAATATCGGTGCCGATAATCGGCCGACCCCATATATATGGCCGATACCGATAACCATAAAAATGGCCGATACCGATAACCATAAAAATGCTTAATATGGGTGCCGATAATCGGCCGACCCCATATATATATATATATATATATGGGGTCGGCCGATTATAGCACCCATATTAAGCATTTTTATATGTTCTCGGTATCGGCCATTTTCAAAACCTATACATATATACACTCATCGGCCACTTTATTAGGTACCCCATGCTAGTAACGGGTTGGACCCCCTTTTGCCTTCAGAACTGCCTCAATTCTTCGTGGCATAGATTCAACAAGGTGCTGGAAGCATTCCTCAGGGAGTTTGGTCCATATTGACATGATGGCATCACACAGTTGCCGCAGATTTGTCGGCTGCACATCCATGATGCGATCTCCCGTTCCACCACATCCCAAAGATGCTCTATTGGATTGAGATCTGGTGACTGTGGAGGCCATTTGAGTACTGCCAACTCATTGTCCTGTTTAAGAAACCAGTCTGAGATGATTCCAGCTTTATGACATGGCGCATTATCCTGCTGAAAGTAGCCATCAGAAGTTGGGTACATTGTGGTCATAAAGGGATGGACATGGTCAGCAACAATACTCAGGTAGGCTGTGGCGTTGCAACGATGCTCAATTGGTACCAAGGGGCCCAAAGAGTGCCAAGAAAATATTCCCCACACCATGACACCACCACCACCAGCCTGAACCGTTGATACAAGGCAGGATGGATCCATGCTTTCATGTTGTAGACGCCAAATTCTGACCCTACCATCCGAATGTCGCAGCAGAAATCGAGAACTCATCAGACCAGGCAACGTTTTTCCAATCTTCTATTGTCCAATTTCGATGAGCTTGTGCAAATTGTAGCCTCAGTTTCCTGTTCTTAGCTGAAAGGAGTGGCACCCGGTGTGGTCTTCTGCTGCTGTAGCCCATCTGCCTCAAAGTTCGACGTACTGTGCGTTCAGAGATGCTCTTCTGCCCACCTTGGTTGTAACGGGTGGTTGTTTGAGTCACTGTTGCCCTTCTATCAGCTCGAACCAGTCTGGCCATTCTCCTCTGACCTCTGGCATCAACAAGGCATTTCCGCCACAGAACTGCCGCTCACTGGATGTTTTTTCTTTTCGGACCATTCTCTGTAAACCCTAGAGATGGTTGTGTGTGAAAATCCCAGTAGATTAGCAGTTTCTGAAATACTCAGACCAGCCCTTCTGGCACCAACAATCATGCCACGTTCAAAGTCACTCAAATCACCTTTCTTCCCCATACTGATGCTCGGTTTGAACTGCAGGAGATTGTCTTGACCATGTCTACATGCCTAAATGCACTGAGTTGCCGCCATGTGATTGGCTGCTTAGAAATGAAGTGTTAACGAGCAGTTGGACAGGTGTACCTAATAAAGTGGCCGGTGAGTGTATATATATATATTAATTACTATATATATAATATATATATATATATATATATATATATATATATATATATATATATATTAATTACTATAAACTACTGCTTTAAAATCCCATTGAAACAGGATTGCTACTTTACATATAGCCAAACAATAAATAAATACATTTAAAATTTAATTATTTATAAAATAACTAAATATTATATACAAGTAACTAAAATCCTTTATAGAATACCTAACTAAAATAAACATTAACAGTGTAAACAGTGTGCAGAGAGTAAAACTGCAAATGGCCATGTACTGTACCTTGGTGTGCAGGTGTCAAGGGTATTAAGCGGCTGTTCAGGTAAACGACAACTAATTCTGCCGTCCACCATCCGGCCGCTGCTGGGGTAAGAGCCAAAGACACAGTGGATCCGAGTCACGAAGTCTCTGAGGATCGGCAGCGGTGTCGGACGTTTGTCTCAGACCTGAGGGACATTTGACAAACTGATATGAGAGAAATAATGTACATATAATAATACATATTATAAGGAGATGACTGGTTAGGTTTGTTCCATGCAATCCAATTTAAAAAATATGGATTTTAGAAAGAAGCTCAATGTGTTGAGGTGGAACCTCTAGGCCATGGCTTCATAAGATCAAATTTCCAAACTTTGTCGGAATAATTCTCGTCATTCCATACGGATATTCTTTTACAAATAACTTCAAAACATTCCTCTCAATAAAACCGCTACAATGGACCACACTGTAAAACAAAATGTAAATTTACAGGTAATGGTCTGTATTTTATTTTACAGAATTTTGCCGTTTTGTCATTATACAGTGAATGCCCGTTATTTTACAGATATTTGCTGTAATTTAAAGGTCCACTATTGAATTTACAGGTAATTGCTTGTATTTTGGTTTTACATCTATTTTATGTTTTTTTAAAGGAAATTGTCTGTATTTTTACAGGGTTGTGTGTAATTTTACATAACATATTCCATAATATATTACATATTTTTTCTGTTAAATTAGAAAACACAGAAAAGAAGGTATAACTGCAGAAATCAGCAGTCATTTAACATGTTTTCCTTGAAGATCATTAAGTATGTGGGTGTTAAAGTGAGTTTTAAGGTTAAATAATAGTATTTCCGTACTAAATACCATTAAATTTACAGTTTTTGAAAGTGAAAAAGAACTCATTGTATAATTTACAGTGAAAAACCGTAAATTGACATTCCCACAATTCCCTGCGTGACACTTCACATTTGATGTGTTTTTGTTGAAATAACTGTTTCTTCATAGTTTTCTTAGTTTTTTTTTTCAAATCAGTTCACATTTCAAATACATTTAATGTTGTTAAACTAATGTTTAATGCGTTTTAAAATTTTCATGTGTTACCATGATGGTGTTTAATGTTTCTGCGAATGACGCTGTGCAGTTTCTATTAGTATTAACTCTCTTATGGAAAAGCTGCTTGTAATGAGCTTTGAATGATCATGTGACTCTCATCATCACTGTGGTTGTCAGTGTTACGATGGAACAAAACAGATATTAATACTTCAATAGGTCAGTAAATTAACATTTTATCAGATAATGATGATATTTTTGTGTAGAATAACAGTAATAAACCATAATTATAGAATAAGAAATTACCATTTTTTTACTGTTTTTTTCCTGACAGTATTTTTCTGTTTTTTAACAGACATTTTCTGGCACCCCTGCTGCCAGAAAATTACCGTTTTCTTTTACGTTTTTTTTTTTTTACAGTGCAGTTAACACACACAGGCCGTAATCAGAGAACGTATTGCAATGAAGTGCAAAACACAACCGCAGCACCTTTAGAACAGAATTCTAAACGTCCCATCAGAGCCCATTGTGTTTTCACCGTCTTGTTCACCAATATGGCCTCATTGTGTGGGAGTCATGCTCAGCTTTTCTCATAATCAGTGCTGAGCAGTCTGGTTTGAAGATAAGACTCTGGTAATTGTGTCCGCGACACCCGGGCTAGTACCTGCTGGGACTTCAAGCAGCTGAGATTTGGCGGGTGGAAAGAGACAGATTTTCACACACTGTTGGTTTGGACTCCACAGCCACCCGTTCTTTTCCTCTGCACGACTGCACTCCCGATCGCCTGGTGCATCTACACAATCAATAACGCATTAAAACAGAACGCTTCTTGTGCAATTAAAAACCAACAATATTAAAATACAACACTTCAGGGAAAACAGCATTGTCTTTACATTTGCATTTTTGTTTTCTGTAAATAATTGAATAAGAATCATAAATCCAATTACTTAAATTTTAATATATACTGTATAATTAATAATTTTTTGATAAAAAATACACAACACAGTAATATTGTGAAATATTATGACAATTTAAAATGACTTTTTTATGTTAATATATATTAAAATGTAATTTATTCCTCTGAAAAAAGCTGAATTTTCAGCATCATTACTCCAGTCTTCAGTGTCACATGATCCTTCACAAATCACTCTAATATGATGATTTTATGCTCCAAAAACATGTATGATTATTATCCATGTTGAAAACAGTTTTTTACATTTTTATTTCAGGATTCTTTGATGAATAGAAAGTTCAAAGAAAAGCATTTATTTAATTAGAATCTTTTCTAACATTATAAATGTATTTACTGTAACTTTTGATCAATGTAACTCATCCTTGATGAATAGAAGTATTGATTTCTTATTTATTTCCCCCAAAAATAAAATACAAATTCTTACTGACCCCAAACTTTTTAAGGGTAGTTTTTAATGTAACAAAAGCTTTCCATTTCAGATAAAAGCTGTTCTTTTCAACTTTCTATTCATCAAAGAATCCTGAAATAAAAATGTAAAAAACTGTTTTCAACATGGATAATAATCATACATGTTTTTGGAGCATAAAATCATCATATTAGAGTGATTTGTGAAGGATCATGTGACAGTAGTGACGGTAGTGTATATATATACATACACAGTATATATATATAAATATATATATATATATATATACATACATACACAGTATATATATATATATATATATATATATATATATATATATATATATATATATATATATATATATATATATATATATATATATATATATATATATATATATATATATACTATATACTATATATATATACTATATACTATATATATATATATATACATACATACATATACAGTATTTCTCCACAGTATATGAGCAGCAGGATGCAAAAAAACCCGTAGGTACCTTCCCTCCAGGACACACCAGCCACAGTATGGATCTCTCTGAGTGACGCAGGTCTGGCAGTCCGTCTTCAGATGGCAGGCCTGTCACGGGCACCTTCCCTGATCTGCAGAACCACAAAATCATAAAATGATTCAAATAAAGCTTGAATGCCAAACAGACCAATCAGCATCTAAGAATGCAATGAAAAACCAATCACAATTCAGTAGACAAATCATAACGATGCTAAAAAGTCACCAAAAAAACGTTAAAACCATAAAAAGTAAGGTAGTTTCCTGAAAAGTATGAAGTTTATACTGAAATAAACTGATCTAAACAAAGCCTGTATGTGAAGTGGTTCAAGCTGAATTAATTGCAGAAAATTACAGAGAAAACGACAAACAAGAAAGCATGAATGATTTCAATACATCACCGCCTCATAAACACTGCAATTACATCACTGTAAGGTCATAGACTCAGCAAGATGTACAACTACACTAATGCCTTCAAATTGCATTAAAAAATACAATGTATATTTTGGTAACAATAAAAGGCGCTCAGATAGGTGCAATCATGCATTTCCAGAGGTTGAGGCGGCGATAATCAGAAGAGCTACTGAGCACACCGTCTGTGATAAATGACTCCAGCCTCGTACCTTTTTCTCAGTGGTGATGTACAAGTGCGCCTTGGTTTTGTCAAAGAAAAGGTTCTTATTTACATAGCCGCTGGTTTTGTAGTCTGGACCGGGGTTATACGCCTCTGGTGCGCTTGACAAATGTACCTGGGTAAAGAGAACAATAGACACAGAGAAACATACAATTAAAGAGTCGAGCACAGGAAAGAACACATCTGTCATATTTATAGACCACACAAAACCCCCTAGCGCACCTGAGCCACACCTGACAACGTGTCAACCCTCAATTTTCTGCCTACAAGCCACATAATGACCATAAAACCACAGGTCCATTCACAGGGAACTCACAAAATCCTGCATCCGGACTGGTTTTTATCCATCTATCGCTCAATTTCATCTGTCTGTCCTGCAAATAATCAGCTCTAACAAAGCCTTTTTATTTGAGTATAAGAATTGGACTCAAGTTGAGCGAGCTGTTCATTATTTCTAATATAATGTCTAACAGGGTTTAGCTGTGTCTGTGGTAGCGAGAGGTTTCGTCAGTGATATCTTTTTCTCTTTCATCTCTCTGTCAGAGATTCGCCACGTTCACCCAACAATTCCCTCACCTGCCAAAGCCTAAACTCCAGCTTTGTGACACGCCTGCTAATTCAGGTGTGTGACATCAGGTAGCGAGCTGCTTGAAGCGGTTCACTAATTGGTTGTCTCAAATTTCCGGAGATGTTCGTTTCCTCAACATTTCTTTAACAATGCCTAACATTCTGCACTTGTTGCACGTCCTCCTACAGACTGTAAATTTTTGGTTATTTTTACATTGGGGAAAAGTTAGTTTAAAGGGTTAGTTCACTCAAAAATGAGTATTGTGTCATTTACTTATCCTCATGTTATTCACTCATCCTCATGTACTCATCCAGGGCTGCCAACTCTCACGCATTCAGCGTGAGACTCATGCAATTGAGCCAATTCTCACACTCCCACCCACACCCCCGATTTCTCATGCTGAAGTGTCAACCCGCTCGTGAAATGCCTGAAAGATTAGTTTATCTATAGATCTACCTGTTGAGACACTTGTGATCGACTAGTTTTACTGCAAATAAGTTAAAATATCCTGTAATCTAGAGTGAGCGAGCATGCGAGACAGATGTTGAGCTCCTAACCGTGAGAAGTCTCACGCCAAGCTAAACTCAAAAGTTGGCAGCTCTGTACTAATCCTCACTGTGTCATTTACTAGTCCTCACTGTGTCATTTACTCATCCTCACTGTGTCATTTACTCGTCCTCACTGTGTCATTTACTCGTCCTCACTGTGTCATTTACTCGTCCTCACTGTGTCATTTACTCGTCCTCACTGTGTCATTTACTCGTCCTCACTGTGTCATTTACGCGTCCTCACTGTGTCATTTACTCGTCCTCACTGTGTCATTTACTCGTCCTCACTGTGTCATTTACTCGTCCTCACTGTGTCATTTACTCGTCCTCACTGTGTCATTTACTCATCCTCACTGTGTCATTTACTCGTCCTCACTGTGTCATTTACTCGTCCTCACTGTGTCATTTACTCGTCCTCACTGTGTCATTTACTCATCCTCACTGTGTCATTTACTCGTCCTCACTGTGTCATTTACTCGTCCTCACTGTGTCATTTACTCGTCCTCACTGTGTCATTTACTCATCCTCACTGTGTCATTTACTCGTCCTCACTGTGTCATTTACTCGTCCTCACTGTGTCATTTACTCGTCCTCACTGTGTCATTTACTCGTCCTCACTGTGTCATTTACTCGTCCTCACTGTGTCATTTACTCGTCCTCACTGTGTCATTTACTCGTCCTCACTGTGTCATTTACTCGTCCTCACTGTGTCATTTACTCGTCCTCACTGTGTCATTTACTCGTCCTCACTGTGTCATTTACTCGTCCTCACTGTGTCATTTACTAGTCCTCACTGTGTCATTTACTCATCCTCACTGTGTCATTTACTCGTCCTCACTGTGTCATTTACTCGTCCTCACTGTGTCATTTACTCAGTCCTCACTGTGTCATTTACTCATCCTCACTGTGTCATTTACTCATCCTCACTGTGTCATTTACTCGTCCTCACTGTGTCATTTACTCGTCCTCACTGTGTCATTTACTCGTCCTCACTGTGTCATTTACTCGTCCTCACTGTGTCATTTACTCGTCCTCACTGTGTCATTTACTCGTCCTCACTGTGTCATTTACTCGTCCTCACTGTGTCATTTACTCGTCCTCACTGTGTCATTTACTCGTCCTCACTGTGTCATTTACTCGTCCTCACTGTGTCATTTACTCGTCCTCACTGTGTCATTTACTCGTCCTCACTGTGTCATTTACTCGTCCTCACTGTGTCATTTACTCGTCCTCACTGTGTCATTTACTCGTCCTCACTGTGTCATTTACTCGTCCTCACTGTGTCATTTACTCGTCCTCACTGTGTCATTTACTCGTCCTCACTGTGTCATTTACTCGTCCTCACTGTGTCATTTACTCGTCCTCACTGTGTCATTTACTACGTCCTCACTGTGTCATTTACTCGTACTCACTGTGTCATTTACTCGTCCTCACTGTGTCATTTACTCGTCCTCACTGTGTCATTTACTCGTCCTCATTGTGTCATTTACTCGTCCTCTGTGTCACTTACTCGTCCTCACAGTGTCATTTACTCGTCCTCACTGTGTCATTTACTTCGTCCTCACTGTGTCACTTACTTCGTCCTCACTGTGTCATTTACTCGGTCCTCACTGTGTCATTTACTCGTCCTCACTGTGTCATTTACTCGTCCTCACTGTGTCATTTACTCGTCCTCACTGTGTCATTTACTCGTCCTCACTGTGTCATTTACTCGTCCTCACTGTGTCATTTACTCGTCCTCACTGTGTCACTTACTCGTCCTCACAGTGTCATTTACTCGTCCTCACTGTGTCATTTACTCATCCTCACTGTGTCATTTACTCGTCCTCACAGTGTCATTTACTCGTCCTCACTGTGTCATTTACTCGTCCTCACTGTGTCATTTACTCGTCCTCACTGTGTCATTTACTCGTCCTCACTGTGTCATTTACTCGTCCTCACTGTGTCATTT
Organism: Hybognathus amarus; assembly: GCA_030378365.1. Taxonomy (NCBI): domain Eukaryota; kingdom Metazoa; phylum Chordata; class Actinopteri; order Cypriniformes; family Leuciscidae; genus Hybognathus; species Hybognathus amarus. Next base: position 128,119 of record JAQIUQ010000435.1, read on the forward strand.
ACTCGTCCTCACTGTGTCATTTACTCGTCCTCACTGTGTCATTTACTCGTCCTCACTGTGTCATTTACTCGTCCTCACTGTGTCATTTACTCGTCCTCACTGTGTCATTTACTCGTCCTCACTGTGTCATTTACTCGTCCTCACTGTGTCATTTACTCGTCCTCACTGTGTCATTTACTCGTCCTCACTGTGTCATTTACTCGTCCTCACTGTGTCATTTACTCGTCCTCACTGTGTCATTTACTCGTCCTCACTGTGTCATTTACTCGTCCTCACTGTGTCATTTACTCGTCCTCACTGTGTCATTTACTCGTCCTCACTGTGTCATTTACTCGTCCTCACTGTGTCATTTACTCGTCCTCACTGTGTCATTTACTCGTCCTCACTGTGTCATTTACTCGTCCTCACTGTGTCATTTACTCGTCCTCACTGTGTCATTTACTCGTCCTCACTGTGTCATTTACTCGTCCTCACTGTGTCATTTACTCGTCCTCACTGTGTCATTTACTCGTCCTCACTGTGTCATTTACTCGTCCTCACTGTGTCATTTACTCGTCCTCACTGTGTCATTTACTCGTCCTCACTGTGTCATTTACTCATCCTCACTGTGTCATTTACTCGTCCTCACTGTGTCATTTACTCGTCCTCACTGTGTCATTTACTCGTCCTCACTGTGTCATTTACTCGTCCTCACTGTGTCATTTACTCGTCCTCACTGTGTCATTTACTCGTCCTCACTGTGTCATTTACTCGTCCTCACTGTGTCATTTACTCGTCCTCACTGTGTCATTTACTCGTCCTCACTGTGTCATTTACTCGTCCTCACTGTCATTTACTCGTCCTTACTGTGTCATTTACTCATCCTCACTGTGTCATTTACTCATCCTCACTGTGTCATTTACTCGTCCTCACTGTGTCATTTACTCGTCCTCACTGTGTCATTTACTCGTCCTCACTGTGTCATTTACTCGTCCTCACTGTGTCATTTACTCGTCCTCACTGTGTCATTTACTCGTCCTCACTGTGTCATTTACTCGTCCTCACTGTGTCATTTACTCGTCCTCACTGTGTCATTTACTCGTCCTCACTGTGTCATTTACTCGTCCTCACTGTGTCATTTACTTGTCCTCATTGTCATTTACTCGTCCTCACTGTGTCATTTACTCGTCTTCACTGTCATTTACTCGTCCTTACTGTGTCATTTACTCATCCTCACTGTGTCATTTACTCGTACTCACGGTGTCATTTACTCGTCCTCACTGTGTCATTTACTCGTCCTCACTGTGTCATTTACTCGTCCTCACTGTGTCATTTACTCGTCCTCATTGTGTCATTTACTCGTCCTCTGTGTCACTTACTCGTCCTCACAGTGTCATTTACTCGTCCCTCACTGTGTCATTTACTAGTCCTCACTGTGTCATTTACTCATCCTCACTGTGTCATTTACTCGTCCTCACTGTGTCATTTACTCATCCTCACTGTGTCATTTACTCGTCCTCACTGTGTCATTTACTCATCCTCACAGTGTCATTTACTCGTCCTCACTCTGTCATTTACTCGTCCTCACTGTGTCATTTACACGTCCTCAAATACTCGTCCTCATTGTGTCATTTACTCGTCCTCAAGTACTCTTTCTCATTGTGTCATTTACTCTCCACGTTGTCTCATTTACTCATCCTTACTCATGTACTCGTGCTCATTCTATTATTTACTCGTCTTCATTGTGTCATTTACTAGTCATCATGTACTTGTCCTCGATATGATTTACTCATCTTCATGTACTCGTCGTCATGCTTTTACTGTGCAATTATAATTAATGAAGACTGAGGCTTTTAATATTCAACATTATTGCTCTGACTCTACTGACGCAGTTGTATGAGAAATAAACTGTGCTGGACGATGACATTTTTTACAGAACTGCTTTATAGATAAAATTAACTTAATAGTTGATGATCTTTGCAACAGAAATGATTCAACACCAAACTGACTTCAGCTGAACAACAGCCGAAATGCATAATTTTCCTGTTAAGTCACTTACTGATAATATTGGATAATAAGTAAGCTGCTGCATTCGGTTAGATTACAAAAACCAGAATCAGATTTTTAATTTGTTTACTTTTCTTAAATTCATTGTGATTTTTGTATTCGTTGTAAAGCACCTCGATTGTGTTTAAATGTGCTCTATAAATAAACACAGACTGTTTGATTGATAGTTTTATGATTACTTTTTTTGTCATTCAAAAGCTTGGCAGCAGCAGGCCTCATTTACTTTCATTATATTGAAAATAACTGAACAGAAACATTAATCATTTGTCTTCCACAGAAGACAAAGCCATACAGGTTCAGAATGACATCAGGGTGAGTAAATATTTATTCTAGGGTGAAATATCCCTTTAAATTAATAGTTTATGGTTCACATTCAAATGTTATATTGCATTGTTGTTCTTGCTAGGATACTAATGAACATCAAGACCGGTATATGGGTTATAGCACCTCAGATGAGGGTTCGAGCACCTTGTGAATATAGTTTCCTCAATATAACAGAACTTATCTCACCTTGATCACCCCTCCAGCATTGTGGCCCAGAAAGGCAATGGTGTGATCGTCTCTCGACAGCCACAGCCACTGCGGTCAGCAGATTCTGCCTGGTGAAGACTGGATTGGCCTTCAAGGCAAACTCCTGTCGACTGGCCAACGGAGATGGAAGAAAATCGGCTCCGCACTTATACCTGTTCACAATGTTATTCTGCAAGATAACAAAGAGTAAAGGGAAACAGACACTTAAATATACATGAAATGTACTAAATGTCCTTTTTAAATATATGTTCCTGCACTTACTGTCTTGTTAAGCTTTCATCAAAATAGAATTTGCTCTGGCTCCAAGACATTTTTTTAACAACGTCTAAATGTTTTATTGTATTTTCTTTTGAAACATCTCAGAAGTAAAACATTTTTTTCACAAGAGCACATTTTGTATATCTCTACTCTTCGGGCGCTGTATGCTAAGCATAAAAGAAGCAGCAGTTTCCTAAAACACCATTGTCACTGGGACCGTGATAATTTCAGGACGTCAGCAGTGGCGAAATCACTCAAAAAATGTGGGGTTCTTTCATAAGAAAGCATATAAAAGAAAGTATAATGGAATATGTAAAAAATTAAACACAGATAAGCAAGTTACATATTAGTTTATTAAACTAATAATATGTTTGATATTTTATACAAATTAGCAAGTAAAACTTATCCAATATAAAGCGAAACACTATTTTCATTCATATGTTTGAGGAAAAAAATTCCATTTTCCTTTATTTGCAAATAAATGACGGATGTCGAAGCAGAATGATAAAAATATTCACTTTCGGACATTCCGTGTCCTTTTAAAACCATTAACAGATATTTAAATATTTAGTCAGAGGCTCATAATACAAACACTTTTGGGTCAATTAAAAAAAAGCTTAACATTGTTAGTTGTTAAACTGCAAAGAAATACCTATCATTCAGCGGCCAATGAGTGGCAGCTCAACATTCAAACAAATATAACCGGTAGTGTTGCTGTTATCAGTCTGCAGAGCTTTCAGAAACCCTCCACCTTCCCCAGCTCCACCTTTATAGATCTTCTACGGGGGTTATTTCATATATGTTACATGTGCAGCAGCTACATGTTTTAAGGCCTGTACACACCGGGACGAATTTCACGAGCGTTATTCGCTGACGTTTAACGCCTCGTGACTAAACAAAGGACGCCAATGTGAGTGTTCAAACCAACGCGTAAAACACCATGCGTAAAAACGTAATTTTTTTAAAAACGCCTCGGGTTCGATTTTTTCAGTTTGACGCACCGCTTCAAAAACTAACCGACCAATGAGATTGGTGCTTTTGCTCACATGTTTGAAGCTTCTTGAAGTTACAGTAAAACAAAGTTGGGGCGCTCAAACACAAAACGGTCTTGCCGAACACACATATGCAAAGGCGAAAGAAGATATATGCGTCGCTGTCTACACTACACAGCCAGAAAGAAATAAGACGAGGAAGATGCAAGGCAAGATGAATGTAGAGCTGCTGATCTCGTTGGTGCTAGAACATAAAGAACTATATGACAAACCTGACAGGGACTACAAACATCTTGAGAAAAGAGAACTCTTATGGAGTGGTATTGCAGAGCAAATTGGCGCCCTCTAATGTCAGGGAATTAATTTGCATGTTCACTCATCGTCAGCGAAAATCGCTTGGGTGTGAACAAAAAAAACGCGTTGAAAAACGCTGACGAATAACATGCGCTGATATTCGTCCCCGGTGTGTACGTGCCTTTACATGCTTACAGCAATGACTGTTGTACTTGCTATGCAGCAGTAGCGTAGCATATCTGTTCCGCCAAGACCAAATACCTTAACATTACCATAACCTTTAACATGCCAATCTCTCAAAGAGTTTTCATGACACAATTATCTTTTCAGCTTCAAAACATGCAATTGTGTCATTGATCAATATTAAGAAAAGCTGCTACTTACATCGTGTTTGACAATACATAGTTCGCTAGTACTGGATGAGTAGGGACTCTCCACAACTAATCTGTCGTCAATCTTGCCGTTGTCCGTGTAGCAAGCGGTAACGATGGTCAACAGTTTCTGGTTGATGTTTTTAAGGGGGTACATACACAGAGCTGATTCAGTGGCCCCTTCCTCTGAGCTAGCCACCACAAACAGGACTTTATCCCATTCCCTGATATTCCCATACTCTCCAGATTCAGACATGGCCCGGGCCAGCTCTTCCCCGGCTCGGTCAAATACGCGGCCTGGACTTTATTGTAGCGATTCTTCTGGCCGCAACTAAGCTGAAGCTCCGTGTACGAATAGTAGTGATTGTCGTTCTCGCAGAGGCGTGAAACGAAAGTAAAGTTCTTGTTGTCCGTTCCACCGAGAGTGCGTGAAAGAGGAAATAGACAAAGTTGTCATTTTTGAAGGCAAATTTGAAGTCGTGCAGGTACTTGGGCACGAAGGGAACTGCCTGGACCGTAGACGCCTCGATGATGCTCTCGAACACGACCCAGTCGCGATAGTTCTGCACGATTCTGGTGCTGATGAGTTTCGAGCTGTCCATGCTTCCGTAGCCCTTCCCGACCAAAAATACATTGAACGATTTGTCGTCCCAATTCAAGCGTGGCCATGACGCCCACCACCGAAACGTGGTCTTCGGTGCTGGCAGCATATGTCCGCTCACCTTTGCTGTCGCTGTAGTATATCTGCTCTTTGACGTTGGTGAGGTTGAGCAGAGAGCAGATTCCTCGGTATAAACTCCCACAGACTATCAGCGACCCGTTACTCGAATGAACCAACAACAGTTTATTGGTGTTGTTGGTGTCTTTCAGGTCTTGGCAAGTAGACACGGGAGGTGTGCAACCCCTCGCATCTTTCTTGGGCCCGTTTCAGATCTGGCCTCAATCTTCAATGAAGAGTCCAATTGATAAATAGCATTGACCGCACCGAGGTAAACACGCCCGGTCAGGGAGTCCCACGCCACATTATTGATGGGTGTGTCCGTGGAAAACTCGAGTATGGGCTCTTCAGAGAATGCAGCGGTTACTTGTAGCACCAGTAGGACCGCTGGTAACCAGGTGGCCATTGCTGTAAAAAGAAAAGAGTTTGAATTAGGATAAAGTTCTGCAAAGTTTAGATGCTGGGGTGTCAGTGAGTATAAAGATGTCAACTCTTTCCCCAACAGTTTTTTTTTTGATAATTTTCACAAAAATGTAATGGCCCCCAGAATATTTTGTTGTATGAATATCTGAAGATGCAATATCAAAAGAAAGAACAGCTTTTATACACAAAAAAACACATGACGTTAAATGAGAGTTTTTTTCTACAAAGCTTTGTCACTTGTTTCTGCACATTTTTGCCTATGTTTTGATCCAAAGATTCAGTACTCTTTCAAAAAGGACCGTAATAGCGCCCCCTACAATATAACAGTGAAAAAACGGAAAGCCAAAAAATGCCGTCAATGGTGGATGAGACGTTGTCTATAAAAGACAGAAAATTCCATGAATGGCAGGGAAAGAATGAATTAGTATTGCTTGCTAGACATCACAATTACAATTGTTCATACGCTCTAGAACCCTAGAAACCACCCAGAATACCCAAAAACATCCTAACCTTAACCTAGAAAACCCTAGAAACCATCCATAACACACAGAAACTCCCTAGAACAACATAGCAACCCCTCAGAACATCCTAGCAAGCAGCAACATAGTCATTAACAGTGCACAAAGTTAGGGCACAAACACATTATGGATACAACAGTTAGTGAAGGTTACTACAGGTTGGCTTGACCAGGGTGCTCAATCTCTCTGCCCATTCATCCCTTCGGAAAAACGTTCTACAAATTTTAAAGCCTAACAAAGCTCAAACCTGGGCTGCTGTTTTATGATGTTAACCTGCCATTCCCTGGAGTTCCATCGACGCTGCAAAGTGATAACGTACTCGCCCTGAGGGTTGAGTTAATTTCAGCTCTCACGTTCATTTACATAAAAACCCCTGCCCCTCTATTGGCAGTTTTCATCTTTTCTCCCTTCTCCCTGCTGATCACAAAGCTCATTTATTGCAAATTCCATTTCTTCACATAAATGTAGCTGCCCTTTTTAGTTCATACCCTTAAACAATTCTTTTTAATTTAGAATGGTGGCTTAAATTGGTTCACGTTATTTGCTCTCTTTAAGGGAATTGGTTTGTTGCTCTTTTACTTTTTCCTAAGGACATTTTTGCTCTTGTATAATTTGTTTCAGAACTTAGTTTAGGTGAACTCAGGTGTAGATAGATGCCAAAGTGTGACCAATAATCACCAATAAATGAGATCTCTGCAATGTCTCAAATGTTTCTCCAAGACAGTAAAAACGACATTTGAATGTAAAGGCGTGACTGATCCTGTAGGGAAGAATAACACACTTTCTCAATTGTAACACCTTTCATGTCTCAATTGTTTCAGTTAAACAGCAAAGAGATTACATGGACAGAAACTTGAGACTTTTGCTTTGAAAGTGCAACTGACTCTATATTACCCCTTTTCCACCAAAAAAGAACTGGTTCGGAACTGGTGCTGGTTCAGAAGTTGGTTCGGAGTTGGTTCAGACTTGCAAATCCGTTCAGAACCTGTTTGTTTTTTCACTGACTAGAGCGCCCAGGGAACGACATTGTTACGTCACTGTGTACGTCGCCAAACGTCTTAGCTAGAAATGCTTGCAAGTACAATTGAAATATGTAAGTCTTTTAACCTTTTTGTTTGATATGTAATCTTTTCTGATAAGTTATGTACCCCGGTCTTGTGTCTTTTTTCTTTTCCATTTATTTGTTCTATATTGTGACTGTTTTCTTCTTTGCTTATAATGTTTTCAATAATAAAAATAAAATAAAAAATTAAAACGCTTGCGCCAACTTCAATCATAACAATTACAAAGGCAGACTCCATCGTGTTTCTGCAAATGTTTCTCCTGGCTTTGCGATCCTATCTTATGGTCAGAAAAGATGTTTAGAACACATCTAAACCTGCCCCAGCCCCCGACGTAAGTATGACGTGGTAAAAGAACGGTTCTAGTCCAGCAAAGAGTTGGTGCCGCTTTGGAACCAGTTCTCCCTGCCGAGAACCGGTTCTTTGGCTGTCGAAACACAAAGAACTGGTTCGTGCGCAGGCACCGGCTCCGAACCGGCTCTCAAAATGCTTTGGTGGAAAAAGGGCTTATGAGAGAAAAATCACCAATGAGGCTTGGATGGAAATCAAATGGAGAGTTTTGCTTCTTTGTAAATGCATGAATGACCCTGTTTGTAAAGCAATGACATCTCTGTAATATCTCAATTGTTTCTTCTAGATGTCAAACAGATTAAATTGAGGGCAAATTGAGACTTTTGCTTCTGTCTGAAGAGTAACTGACCCTGTAGCGGAGAGACGTAACAAATATGATGTCCAATCTCTCAACTGTTTGTCTCAGAAAGTTAGGAGACCAAACGGCGAGGTAATGAGACTTTGTCCAAAAGTGTGACTGACACTGTAGATGAAGAAAAATATCACAAATGAGCACAAATAGAGATTTTGCTTAAATCTCCTGATTCTCTGATAATTTCCAAGAGAAAAAGACCCTAAAAAAACCCTTGTCTAAAGTTTTGGAGTCTCCTCCAAAACTTTAGACAAGACCAATAACTTCTTTGGACACTGATTTGAATTTTCCAACCAAAGGTCAGCTCAATATAAACTCAAACATGTCTCAAAGTCTTCCAACACCAAATGGTCTGAGCCGTCTTCCACATCTTCTCTATCAACTTTTTCTGTCAACAGAGATTCTGAGGAGAAACATCAAAACAAAGTTGATGTTGAAATTAGAACTCAACTTTCCTGAGCTGTGAAAGAGCAATCTATGAGCAATCAAATTTTTGCTCAGAGATTTACAATGGGATTGGGTTTAGGAGCACTATAGGAGCAAAGACCATCTCAATGCATCTGCCTGCAGGTGCTTGAAAGGAATCATATAATATTTAACCTCTAATCTAAGAAGACAAATGACGGCATTTACTGACAGCGCTAGACCTGAAAGGACATTTCAGCAGCTCTAACTCAATACTTAGCTCATGGACACAAAGGAAATGGGACGTGGATGTATAGATCAGCGACAGAGACTTCGCTTAAGAATCACAAATATATCTTCAGGGATCCAATTACCCTGACATGTGTGTTCGTAATGCAGGACAGAAGGTCAAGACACACTGGCCTGCGTCCATTAATTCCGTTATGGCCGTCAGTGCGGAGAGTAGCCTTGGAGAAAACTTAGCCGTCTGTCTCGATTAACACAAATGACAAAATGCAGAATTCAGATCCTATTTGTTGGGGTGTTGAATTTCATGGTTAAGCAAGTAGATGTCAATTAGTAACGCTTGCAAGGGACTTCCAATTTCCATTTGTTGGACAATAAAACATGTAAAAAATAGTAATAATAATAATTTTAAAAATCTCTTACACTATGTCCTAACCAGAATTAATGTGACGACGCAATCTTTCATGTTGCCAGAGTCCCAAACCAGAGACCCCCTAGAACACCTTGACAACCACACAGCACACACTAGAAACCACAAAACACCCTAGAAACCCCATTGAAAAACCACAGTTAGCCCTAGAAACCTCAAAGAACACTATAGAAACCACACAAAAAAACCTAGAAACCCCCAGAACACATTAGCAACCACACAGCATACACTAGAAACCACAAAACACCCTAGAAACCCCATATAAAAACTACATATAAATCACATAGAAACCACCGTAAGCCCTAGAAACCTCAAAGAACACTATAGAAACAACCACAAAAAAAACTAGAACCCCCCCACCCCCGAACATATTAGCAACCACACAGAACACACTAGAAACCCACAAATGAACACCCCTTAGAACACCATATAAACCACACAGAGCACCCCAGTAGCCCCCTAGAAAACATTAGCAACCAACACACTAGAAACCAAAAAATCATTAGAAACTACCACCCACCCTAGAAACCCCCCCCTAAAACACAATTTCAATAATTCAAAACACTATATTAACTCCATAGAACAGTAGCAACCATTCAGAACACCCCTGAACATTCTACCGACACTCTAGTGACGACCCAGAACACCTAACAATAATAGACACCACAGAGAATGCCACAGAATCCCCCATTTAACATCCTACCAAAAATATAATGATGACTCAAAACACCCTAGCAATCATCTAGAACACAATGGAAACCCCAGAGCACCCTAACAACCAACCAGAACTCGACTAATACAAGATTCAAGACTGAAGTTATTCACCGATGACAATGCTTATTCACCCATGCTTAGAAACTCCTTATTACATGGTTTGAACCACATAGAAAACCCCAGAAACCCAATAATACACACTGGCAACCACACAGAACACCATAGAAACCATAAAACTCCTTAGAAACCCACAGGATATCCCACCAACACCCTAGTAATGACCTTAAACACCTGGCAATCATAGACACAACATCAGGACCCCATAGAAATCCCAGAGAACACCATAGCAACCACTCAGAACACCATATAACCCCCTATAACACCCTAGCAACACCCTAGTGATGACCTAATACATCTTGCAATCAGAGACACTAAATAGAACACCATATAAATCCCAGAGAACACCATAGCAACCATTCAGAACACCATAGAACACTCATAACATCCTAGCAACACCATAGTGATGACCTAAAACACCTTGCAATCATATACACTACATAGAACACCATATAAATCCCAGAGAACACGATAGCAACCACTCGGAACACCATAAAACCCCCTATAACATCCTAGCAACACCCTAGTGATGACCTAAAACACCTTGCAATCATAGACACTACATAGGACCCCATAGAAATCCAAGAGAACACCATAGCAACCACTCAGAACACCATATAACCCCCTTTAACACCCTAGCAACACCCTAGTGATGACCTAATACACCTTGCACTACATAGAACCCCATAGAAATCCCAGAGAACACCATAGCAACCACTCAGAACACTATATAACCCCCTATAACATCCTAGCAACACCCTAGTGGTGACCTAAAACATCTTGCAATCATAGACACTACATAGAACACCATATAAATCCCAGAGAACACCATAGCAACCATTCAGAACACCATAGAACCCCCATAACATCCTAGCAACACCATAGTGATGACCTAAAACACCTTGCAATCATAGACACTACATAGAACACCATATAAATATCAGATAACACCATAGCAACCACTCAGAACACCATAAAACCCCCTATAACATCGTAGCAACACCCTAGTGATGACCTAAAACACCTTGCAATCATAGACACTACATCAGGACCCCATTGAAATCCAAGAGAACACCATAGCAACCACTCAGAACACCATATAACCCCCTTTAACACCCTAGCAACACCCTAGTGATGACCTAATACACCTTGCACTACATAGAACCCCATAGAAATCCCAGAGAACACCATAGCAACCACTCAGAACACTATATAACCCCCTATAACATCCTAGCAACACCCTAGTGGTGACCTAAAACATCTTGCAATCATAGACACTACATAGAACACCATATAAATCCCAGAGAACACCATAGCAACCATTCAGAACACCATAGAACCCCCATAACATCCTAGCAACACCATAGTGATGACCTAAAACACCTTGCAATCATAGACACTACATAGAACACCATATAAATCTCAGATAACACCATAGCAACCACTCAGAACACCATAAAACCCCCTATAACATCGTAGCAACACCCTAGTGATGACCTAAAACACCTTGCAATCATAGACACTACATAGAACACCATATAAATCCCAGAGAACACCATATAAATCCCAGAGAACACCATAGCAACCATTCTGAACACCATATAACCCCCTATATCATCCTAGCAACACCTTGATTTTCGATAGTGTTTTGTTGTAGATGTAAATTCAAGATTGAAGGACACAAGACACAACATACATTCCGTTGAATAAAGTGCACACAGGTCTTATGAAAGACACTCCAAATGAACAGCTGATAACTGGGGCAAAGCAGTTTCTTGGCTGAAGGGCGGAAAATAAAAGGCTTCGCACTCCCTTGTTTAAACATGATGAAAGACAAAAACCTTTTTATTAAAACATGTAGAGGGAAACTGTTCCCTGACACAAAACTTCTTCAAGAGACAGAGTCTACATACTCTGATTAGGGTGACCGAATTCCTGCTCGGTCTCTCTCATTGTACAGCATGTAGTTTCAAAGATTCATTTGCTTATGCATGCAAATCGCTCACATCCAGCCCCAAAAACCGTCTGTTGCCATACAAATTCCCTCAGATGTGCGGTTATAGGTCATCGCGCGTGGATCCGGTCTCCTGTCCCCATGCGGCGGGCTCTTTCATCCAGCACACGCGCTGTTAATCCGCCTGCTGAATCCTGAAATTTGCACAGGATCAAAGTGTTGTGACTCGACATCACGCAATACCGGCACAGCAGGGCTCAACACCAACCGGCTCCGCGCCACAGCGGCCCACTGCCAAAAGGACATCGAGGCCCGCCAGATAAACTCTTTTAATTTACCTGACGACAGATACCGAATTAGCCCAGAGCAAACATGTCTCAAAACGTGTTAATAAATAATAGCGAAATAACTAATGCACTAATGAAGCAAAAAACATCTGGAGGAATCCATGCGGAGAGCCAGGAGTGTTAAATTATAACTGTACTGAAGAACAGAGGGGTTTTACCTCCAGGAGAGAGACAGAGAGAGAGAAAAAAGACTCATTAGCGTTGGTTTATTATTGCTTGAGAGAGATAATCCCGTTTTCTCCTCAGTCAGGCGGAGGAACAAAACCCCTTCAGCTCGGCGCTGCATTACCAAACAGGCGTCTGCAGGAAACACGGCCTTGTTAGATCTCGCAAGCCTTCAAGGCAAGTCCACACGTGTCTTTCACCTGCGCCACTGAAGATTACAGGACACCGTCGGGTTCAAGCTGTCAAACACAAAGCCATGTCTCAAGCTGAAAGTGTGCACGGACTCCGACACTATTAGGTCTGCACAGGACTTGTGTGTTAAAGGGTTAGTTCACCCAAAAATTAAAATTCTGTCAGTATTTACTCACCTTTATGTTGTTCCAACCCCGTAAGACCTTCGTTCATCTTCGGAACACAAATTAAGATATTTTTGATGAAATCTGAGAGCTGGATCACTCCTGCATACTAGTCCATAGGCTTCTTGAGGAATTGAAACTTGTTGACCTCAAAAAGTTATTAAAGACATCGTTAAAATAGTCCAAGTGACTATAGTGGCTCAGTCTTAAAGGGGACATATCATGCAAAATCCACTTTTTTAGCCCTTAAATGCATTTTGTTGTAGATTTGGAGTGTTTATTAAGTACAGAAAAGATGAAATTATTCTCTTCAGGTGCTTCGTTTATATCTTTATATTCTGTTTTGGTCATATTTTTCAACCTGTTCAGATTTTTCTGTTGTCTATGACGTTTTTTGAGCAAGTACGTCACCGTATTTGCAGCGGAACTGACAAATAAGGACATCGACTACCAGTCCAATCACTACGAGCAATCCGCCATTATTATTTTCTCGCTCTAATTTTGTAGTCCAAGCTCAATGATGCAGAAGTTACGAGAGGGCTAGTCAAAATGTTCGGTTGTTGGATCTAGTGACCTGAAGCACTTCAAGGATCCCCACTTTAACAACCTCAGCCAGTATACAGAAGGGTTTGCTGATCGACTTCTATCATTCAGCTGCTGTGTTTCCTGATGCTTTCTAAACGCAAGTTATCATTTTATTATCAATACAGATTTTTAGTGGTAAGATCAGACTGCAGTCATTTATCTTGTCAGTGTGCTTGTTTTAACAAGAGAAATAGTCGACTTTCACTAATAACACAACATAGTTAACTTAACGTACATACAGGTTTGTCGTCGTCATCTTTTTCAAATCGCTCGCTCTGGCTCGAATATGTAAGGCTTGGTGGTCTTCCGATTGTTGACATTTTGTTAACATGTGAATAAAAATGTTCTTTGAAGCTATAGTAATCGTATCTCTTATCAAACTACAATAATGGCCGAACGCAGGAGAGTTGAACTGACCGTGAACTCAGCGACCTGGAAAGCAGGCGGGGTAAGACGGTACACCTTTTTATTTAAAGGGGACGCTTTGAAACGACTTGCTCACAGAAGCACATCAGAAAAGGGGTAGAAAAGGGGCCTGTGGAGCTATAATAATGAGGAATTCAGACCCAAGCATTGCAGTTATGCTTTATATAGACCACAAATGTATGATTTATAAGTAAAAATGAATGATTTAAAAGCATGATATGTACCTTTAACTTTATCAAGCGACAAGAGAACACTTTTTGTGCGCAAAAAACATAAAAAAACGACTTTATTATTTCAACTATTCACTTCCAAGTGAATTAAACTAGTGTAATTGCGTATGATCTGTTATTGTACGTCACACGCATCACACACATGACCAGCGCCGGCCAATAGTGAGCCTACGTGTGACGTAGCTCTACGCTATCACACTACGTTAACTGACTAGAGGCATATAGAGAAGGAAGTGAATAGTTGAAATAAAGTCGTTAGTTTTGTTTGTTTTTGCGCACAAAAGTATTCTTGTCGTTTGATAAACTTAAGATTGTAGTCACTTGGACTATTTTAACAATGTCTTTAATAACTTTTTGAGGCCAGCAAGTTTCAATCCCTCAAGAAGCCTATGGACTAGTATGAGGAGTGATCCAGCTCTCAGATTTCATCAAAAATATCTTAATTTGTGTTCCGAAGATGAACGAAGGTCTTACGGGGTTGGAACAACATGAGGGTGAGTAAATACTGACAGAATTTTCATTTTTGGGTGAACTAAACCTTTAACAAAAGATGGATCATTTTTAATTATAGATTTATGGGTAGTAAAAACGCACCAACATAACCTGAATGAAGGCAAAAACACACAAAATAAACATAATAATAAAAAAAAACTAAAAATGATAAAAGATTGATTGAATGATTCACAGTAATCTCTCCAGCCCCAAATAAAAATAATAAAAATAAATAAAAACATGACAATGAAATAAATGGTATTTTTTGGGGTCTGAATAAAGGTAAAAGATAAAAACAACAACAACAACAACAATAATACTAATAAAAACATTGACATAATGGTAAATACCAGGTTAATACCAAATATGAATAATTATTTTAATATATTATTATTCATAATAATTATTAATAATACTACTGAAAAAAAGAAAGAAATATATAGTAAATATATAGTAAATAGAAATACATAGAAATATATTGGTAATTGACTAAAGGCAAAAATAAATAAGTAAATAAAAATAATAATATAAAACTTACATTTTTCATTATTATTTTAAGTCCAAATTCTGAAAAAAATCAATAAAATAAAAATAATATTACATAAAATAATGATAATATTAATATTAATAATTAGATAAAAAAGTGTGTCAAGACAAACTTTGAAGTTGGCTTGAGAAAGCCTGGCAAGAAAGTTTGAATAAGATTTAAAAGTTTAAAGTTTGAAGGCTTAAAAATAATGGTTAATAAATAATATAGTTTAAAAATAATGGTTTATAAATAATATAGGAAAAAATATACTTATATAATGGTAACTTTGTCAAAATAAAAAATAAAAAAAGTGAAAATTGATAGAAATGTTTGCAAATGCCACTTAGGATCAGCTATTCATTGGTTTAAAACAAGGGAGTTTTAGCATTGGACTAGAACTGGATGAGTTTATCCATTTTTCCAGAGAACGATTGCTCATTGTCAACATTTCGGAGTAGCTACACTACAGCATTCAGATGTTATCTTCGAAGCCAACAGGCGTGATTCCACAGTGTTTATACAAAGAGAAAGACAGAATGAGAAGAGAGAAAATGAAGAGCACAATAACCTGATGAAATGATAGGGCTGGACGTGTCCTCAGCAGTCCTGTGAGCCGAACAGGACTGAGAGTGCGCAGTCAACTTCCTGTCACAATCTCCATTGAATTTCAATATGAGTGATTATCCCAACCAGCTCTTCATTTATTTTCATTTGATGAAGCGCGCAAGCGGCCGGGCCAGCGCTGAGAGCCATTAGCAGTCTGTCCTGAGGACTAGAGCGCACCTCTGCTGTGTGAGCGCTGCCCGTACACATTTGGGCTCATCTGATGGGTTATTGTTCCTCTCAATGCTGCTGCCAGCTGTTCCCCACACACACACATCTACATGTCAGGATTGGATCCAGCACTTACTGGTCCTCTTCGCACCTTCTGGCGGAGGCGAGTGTCCGCTGGGAACGCAGAGATTGTGTGTGGACGGCGGACACAGCTGGCCCAGGCCAAACAAGATTAAAAATGGAACGGTGGAGAGAAATCCTCCACCAATCCCATTCGATTATCCGTCCATCCTTTCCTCCGTGCCTTTCTCTATCCCTCCATTTACTCATTTCTTTCCCCCTCATTTTTCAGTCACAGCCTTCGAACTGCTGTGACGCCACAGTGAATCTATTACACACCTTATTGTCTCTAATGAAGTAGCTTTGCATCCATTAAGTCGGTTGAAGCATGAAGCTTGATTTTTCTTCTACGGCTCCATTTCACAGAGAAGTGAGAGGAGTTGCTTTCATTCCTGGCCTTTTAGATTGATTTATTGATGGGGATAATACTAAGACGGTGTTATGTCTGAATAAAGGCAAAAGCCCAAATAAAAAAGAAAAATAATAATACTTCTTGAAGTGTAGTCCGAATAATGGCTAATTAAAAGAATAAATGGGTGGATGGTGGTAATTTTCCAAAAAAAAAAAAGCAAAAAAAAAAAACAAGAGACATGAGAAAATGAAAGTTTAAAAAAAGGAGAAAAAGATTACATTTAAATTAAATAAAAAAAAATTAAATTAAATTAAATTTACTTTAAAAATTAAATGAAAAAAAAATTAAATAATAGTGATTTCCCAGTCTGAAAAAGGCAATACATAAGATAAAGATACATGTATAAGAAGAGAACAGAACAATGAATAAGAATCGTGTGTGTGTGTGTGCAAAATAACTTATTTTACAAGCCAAATTAACCCCTTACCTGTCACTTGCCCGTATACGGCACCTGTACTATTACTTCACTATATTACTATTAAATCCTAATCTAGTCATGACAAACTATATATCGTTGGAAAGGTCTAAGACTCCTAAATAGATATTTTAGGTCTGTTTTTTTCTTACAAATTATGAATGAATAGTAATATATGAATTTATGACAAGAGTGCGCCTCAAAAAAATCAACGTCATTACAGGAGTTTCTGACCTTTGTCACAAAAAGTCGACGCACACACTTTTAATAATTGAAACTTTGGTTTTTAGTGCTAAAAGTTCATAATAAAACATAATTAGTATTTGTCAATAAAAAAGATAAAATTATATTTTAAAAAGTAAGGTAAGAAGTCCTCTAAAAAGTATAATATATTATACATATATAAATATATATTTTTTATTATTATTATATAACATATTTTAGTAGTTATCATAAATTAGGTATCATTTTAAAGCTTACGAACTCAGAATTCATCCTGTGAAAACCGTTTTAAAATTGGACGTTGCGTTACCATAGAAACGGTATATTTTTATTAGGCCCCTCCCCTTTTGGGCATCATCTTTCATAATTTATTATGAAAACCTTTTCTAATCTGGACAAAACACATATTGTCAGAAAGGTCTGAGTCTCAAGGTTCCATATTTAGTGACAGAAGTGATATTTGGATAGAAATGTATTAATTTGTTATGGCAAAATGCATACAATTAAATTCAATGGATTTCAATGGCACCCGGTGGTTATTTTTGGTACTACGCCTAAACAAAATCTCATGGGAACTTCAATTTTTGTGATATCAACTTCAAATTTGGAACATAACTTGGTTAGATATATAGCTTTCATTTTATAGTCATTTTATAGTAAAACATATTTTGTAAAATATTTATTTCATATTAAAAAATATATATTAATAAAGTATATTTGATTTACTGTAAATTATAACTTCCATAACTTTTTCATACTTTAATTTTTTGAAGTGCTTTCACTTTAGTAATAATCTGCTGATTGTTTTCTTTAAAACAAGACCAAACTTAGGTCTATATTCCAAAGCATTCTTGAATTACAACCATTTAAGTTTGTATAGTGCATTTTAAGGTCAATTATCAAAAAGGGGGGTGACGGGTAAAGGGTTAAAATTAAATGGCACTTATACTGTATAAATGTTAACACACGATTATGATAATTACACAATTTTTATTGCATATTGCATTCTGTAGGCAGTATAGAGTGACCGAACGCAATACACACTACTATTCCAGAGAGAAAGAGAGAGTGCTTTTGTTTGACTTGTGAAATCAGGGTCAAAGGTCAGAGACAAGTAGTGACTGAGCTCTGAATGTGTGTGTGTGTTTGTAGACTCTTCCAAACATCAGAGCGTGTCAAACACTTTTGCGCTTTGAATTGGCCATCAGCATCTTCAGGCAGAATGTCAACACGACGAGAGCGGGAGAAATCGGATTTTCCTCCCGCTGGCTGCTAAATAAATAAAGCCAATAAAAGCTGTGCAGGTCATAACAGTGATACACACCGCAGCTCTGCTGGGACACGAGGACCGAGAGTCTGTGTGTGTTTAGAACCATTACATGTCCCAATAACATATCAGACATTCACTGATTTGACCAGGGACATTTCATATTTAAAATAATTATAATAGCAGTGGGAATTGCATTTGTATGCCATGATGCAAAATCATGCCATGATTCTTTAATCAGTATCTGCGTCTTTTACATGAAAAAAATATATAATTTTGGCGGTGTAGAGCTGTTGTAGTCGGTTTTCTGCTCGTTTAGTGGTTCTGATTTTGGAGTTTCCGACAGCACAAAACGCTCAGCGCTCCCGAGCTGTCAGTCAAAGAGCCGCTGGGTAACTGCAATGCAAACACAATTATCAGGCTGTGATGGTTCTGCATTACAGAGCCACCCGAACTCGGCGAATCCCCCTGGTCTCTGCGCACTAATGAGAGCCCTTAACCAGCACTGAGACACACAGAGAGAGAGAGAATACATTACTGGAGGAAATTTCTGAGGTGTTTGAATTTAAACTACTAGCATTCAAATAAGAAGAGTGTTCGGTATTTTAAGTGTGTTCTGAATGTTTCAACTTTGTGAATGTTAGTGCAAACTACATCGAATAACAGCACAGATAAACAAATCCCGTTGAGAATGACTTTTCCTAGCTGATGAACAATAAAAACATTGACAGCCAATCAGAATCATTCCTGCTTTAAAGAGCTGGAGCATTTAAAATGACAGAGAGGTGATAAAAACAAATATAGTTATTATTCTTGGTAGGAACAGGCCTCTGACAATTCTTTGGGATAATATTGTGCTTTTTAATAGAAGGAAGGACAGACAGACAGATAGACAAATAAAACAACAGAAAGATGGATATATTGGAACGAACAGACAGATAGACGGATGGATGGATAGATAGACAGACACAGATAGACAGACTGACAGACAACAGATATATAGATATATAGATAGATAGATAGATAGATAGATAGATAGATAGATAGATAGATAGATAGATAGATAGAAGACAGACAGACAATAGACAGATACTGTAGATAGACAGACATACAGACAGACAGGTGGATAGACAGACAGATAGACGGATAGACAGACAGGTGGATGGACAGAGAGACAGACAGATAGATAGACGGATAGACAGACAGACAGACAATAGACGGATAGACAGACAGACAGACAGACAGACAGACAGACAGGTGGATAGACAGACATAGACAGACAGATAGATAGACAGATAGATAGATGGATAGACAGACAGGTGGATAGAAAGAGAGACAGTCAGACAGACAAATAGATAGATGGATAGACAGACATACAGACAGACAGGTGGATAGACAGACATATAGACAGACAGATAGACAGACAGACAGGTAGATAGACGGATAGACGGATAGACAGACAGACAGA
Organism: Hybognathus amarus; assembly: GCA_030378365.1. Classification (NCBI taxonomy): domain Eukaryota; kingdom Metazoa; phylum Chordata; class Actinopteri; order Cypriniformes; family Leuciscidae; genus Hybognathus; species Hybognathus amarus. Next base: position 147,708 of record JAQIUQ010000435.1, read on the forward strand.
CAGACAGACAGACAGACAGACAGACAGACAGACAGACAGACAGATAGATAGATAGATAGATAGACAGACAGGTGGATAGACAGACAGATAGACAGAGACGGATAGACAGACAGACAGATAGACGGATAGACAGACAGACAGACAGATAGATAGACACAGACAGACAGACAGATAGATAGATAGACAGACAGACAGGTGGATAGACAGACAGATAGATAAATGGATAGACAGACAGGTGGATAGACAGATAGATAGAACGGATAGACAGACAGGTGGATAGACAGACTGATAGACAAACAGATAGATAGATGGACAGACAGACAGACAGGTGGATAGACAGAGACAGACAGACAGATAGATAGACAGACAGACGGATAGACAGACAGGTGGATAGAGAGACAGACTGATGGATGGATAGACAGATAGATAGACAGACAGACAAGTATAACTAGATTCAACCAAATAATTTTACCTTTAAAACGTTTAAAAAATGTATCCCCATTACTGCAAAGTTTTGCAACAAATCATGGTTTGAATTAGAAGAAAACTTTCTATCTGCAGGACACTGATATACACGACACCCTTCAGGGCCACAATACCCTTCATCTGAATCAGCCCAGTCCTGATCCCTCACACTCGCTCTCTTTCCCCGTAATTAATTGCTCTACAACTTTGACCAATTAAGTTCATGTGCAGCACACACACCTAAATCAAACCCCTCACCACACACACACGCATTTACAAATGCATGCAAATGAAGCTTCGCGCTGTGGAGCAGCGCGGGACCCACAGCGGTTTGGAGAGAGGAGCAGTTGATTAACTCCGTCGAGACAAGCCTGACCTTTCCTTAAGATCAACATACATGCGTCTGCGCTTTCTCAACACCCCTCTCCACCAAATGTCACCGCTGTAAACCCTCAGACACCCGCCAGTCCCCTCTCTCGCCGCCTGGGCCCTTTCTGTCCCCTCAGCACTTCTGAAAGTCTCCGGCCGAAAAGCACAAACTCCAACAAAAGCGGCTCAACACAAAGAGGTCATCAGATATAACGCGCAGAAGCTGCAACACCGCGCGCTTTCCTCCTATGAGGTGATTCTCGTGGTTTTTTTATTTTGCACAGGCCAGCAATTCTCACACACGTTTATCTCTCGCACACCTGGTTCGAGGCCAGAGCAGGTGTCATAAGGACAGTGGCTACCGGTCACGCCTGACCCCTCTTGTCATCCGGTGCTCTAAAAATAGCACTTCTGCTTCCCTCGGCAGCGCTATAAGAGTCGAGACGCGCATCCAAACAGACTGACATCTGATCCTTAATTATATTTCTCTCCGGCGTTGGTGCTGGTGGGATTCATATCACATTAGTTATGCTTTAGCTCTCTCTGTCCATCTCTCTGTTGATCCAGCGGGTGATAGCGGCGAGTGACGCGCAGACGTGTCGGATAATTAGGTTCTGAAATCAGGGAGATGATCAGGGAACTGTCACTCACAGCAGGCGGTCAGGAGCGACACAGGCCATCCTCCATTCAGAGAGATGATTCCTTTAGTAATGCTGTACAAATGCTTTTAAAGGGGTGGTATTGTACATCAGAGGTTCTTGAATTCAAAAGAATAGATTGGTGGCCCGAACAGACGCTTTTATTACTATTTCAGGATCTCAATTTCACTTAAAGCTCCAATATGTAAGGATTTTGTAATAAAATATCCAAAAATCACTTGCACAGTGTGATATATTTCCTGCAGTTGTGTACTTAAAATATCCCAAAAGTCTCCAAAGTTCTTTTATTTCAGAGAAATTACAATTTTAAATAAGTGGCCATCCCGGAAAAAAAATGTCGCCTGTAAATGACGCAATATCCGCGCTATACTCGGCTACCCTCGGTTATCCTCGTTTCTGCTCATAGCCATGACGTAACCATGGCGACAGACGCGAACAACTGCATAGTGAGTAACGTTTGGCGGCACCCAGTTCTTGTTTCGTTCAATCATAGACCATGGCAAGCAAGCAAACTTTGGGAAAAACAAGGAGAACTAGAATGAGGATCAATATCAGCGTGATGTTTCTGAGATGCCGAGAGCTAGCGTCCGGGACTGACTTCCACTCGACAGAGAGCTGTGACTAATTTGGACTTGACAGAACTTCACGAGTCACGACTTTACAGCTTTATTAGACAGGTGAGCAAAAGTACATAAAACAAATCAATGTTATAACGTTAGCTTGACATGATGAAATGTTAGAATATGGTCAGTATGTCATTCTTATGTTGATCAAGCTGCTAGTTTCGTATAGCAGACGAACTACAGTATCACGTAGAATAACATTATAACTTTCAACACACATTTAAATGCCGTTTAGTGTGATAGTGTAACGTTATACCAAGTGGAACAGCGCTGCGTTTCCCTCACAAGATTAATTCATCTAATAAACTGACCTGTGTGAGTAATCCAGCACTTGCGTGTAGTTCAATAGGATGAAATTTCCTTATTCCTTTATATCCGCGGGCTTCGCGTGTAATATATGTATCTTATTAGCAATCGCGACCTGCTTCATAGCACTGTAATGTTAAAAAACATGAGTGTTTTCACTAATCCTTAAACATTATTAGATCCATCAGCTTGACTGCAAGTCCCATCATTCAGCTCGTTAATGCGTCACACCAACCCGATCTCACGGGAATTCGTTACGAATTTTACGAGGTGGCTAATTCGTAACAATTCATACGACCTCAGCTCGTACAAATTAGTACGATTTTCCTAAATCGTACATATTTTACGAATTGGCCAATTTGTATGAATTCGTACGAATTACCTACCCCTAACCCCGCCCCTAAACTTAACCATCACGTGGGTTTAGACAAAATAGATTACGAATTTGTACGAGTGAGGTCGATACGAATTAGTACGAATTAGCCACTTTTTAATCACTCGTACGAATTCGATTACGAATTGGTCGATAGATAGGGTAGGTCACACACATTCGCCTTTGTTATTGTTGGAAACGGCGCCTCTTGTGGCCACTAAAGTTACATATTGGAGCTTTAATAATGTTATTCATAGATCAAAACATTCTATTTAGTACATATACAGGCTCTACAGTGGAATTAACAATGCATATCTGTGAAAACAAGATAATAACTTCTTATTAGATTGTTTATGCTCTTTATTCTTGTCTCCTTGGAGTGGTTTGTGGCGACCAGGGTTTGACATTAAAGGAGTAGTTCACTTTTAGAAAAGCTTTTGCTGTTAATTTACTCACCCCATGTCATTATGTGCATTATATGGAGAAAAATCCTGGAATGTTTTCATCAAAAACCTTCATTTCTTTTCGACAGAAGAAAGAATGACATGGATATCTTGGATGACATGGGGGTGAGTAAATTAACAGCAAAAGTTTTTTGCTACTACTCTAACACCTACCAACCTGCCAAATGTGTGTGTATTTCAGCAGTGGTGTGGAACGCAGTCAATCCTACTAGCCACTTTGATGGGGTTGAATTTTATTTATATAATACATACATTTTTCAATTGTAGTCTTAAAAAAATGCATCTGAAATAAAGTAAGTGCAATGTAGTGTTGTCAAAAATATAATTTTTGAACACATAGCAAAACTAAAAAACCTGAAAAGCTTCCAATACTCATTTTCTGCAGAACAGATACACGATACCAACTCTCTCTCTCTCTCTCTCTCATCTCTCCGACACACAAACCCGCCTTCCCTCACTCTCTCGTTTCATCTCGGCTTAAATTTCATTGAGGATGTTCATAATTTGACTCATTCCTGCAGATTTTGCCCAATACAGCACTAAATTGAGTTCTTTTTCTCTGCTTATTGCACTTAAACAGTCAAATACACACAAAAAATGTTCAAAATGCCATTGTTGGTTAGTATTCACCTAAACACAGTCAGTTATTCTTTAAGTGAATGTAAACAGTTGAGAGAAAAGAAAAACGTGTAACAGGATAATGGATCTGTGCATCAGGTCTTAAAAGTGACAGCAGCCAAATAAACCTACTGCAAAATTATGAGATAATATTACAAATATGTGTTTGGCACTTTTTCCCCATGGTATCGATGTCAAAATTGTGGCTAGTGAAAAATAGTGGCTGGTAGTGGTTGGTAATCCAAAAAGTCTTGGTGTCGACACAATCATATAAACATTTCCATTATAATAAATGAAGCCATCTACACTGCATGCTGGTTATTTAGTCATGCTTTTGGTAATCTTGATTTCTCATAACTTTTTCTGGGTAAGAATCAGTGAACTGTGGCACTAATAGGGTCAGAACATGCAGTCAAGCACAGATCATCAACAGATTTTAAATTATATACCGTGCACCTCCAGATCACTGGGAATATTGACATGTGTCATATGAGATCATTCTGTAATGCCTTTGTGTTATAAATGTTGATGCTGGTCGCTATTCAGAGCCATTATATGGATGAACGAGAGCGGGAATTTAGTTTTGAATTCTCCTTTTGTGGTCTATATGGCATTAGAACAACACCAGGGTGAGTAAATGACTTAATTTTCATTGTAGCGTGAACTATCCCTTTAATGCAATGTGGTTGAACTGAGGAGGTGTGTTGCATTGTAAAAGCTTGAGTTTCAATAGTCTTTTCAATCTCAACTAGCAAAAAAGTATCCTGTCTTTCATGATACACCCCTTTAAAAAGGAAAAGGAGACTTAAGGATGCGATACAAAGCGGTTGATTTTCACAACTGAAATAAGGCCATCTGAGACACCCGAGAACTCCCTGTGTTGTGCTGGCATTGGTTTAAATAAGTGGTAGAATTTCCCACATGACTAAACAGATATGATCACACACATCCACGTTATCCTTTCATATCTCGCCAATAAGGAAATGTTGTAGAGCTCAGGCGGGATTGGGCAACATCAAAGCCAGGCTATAGCCGACACGCTACTGTTAAAATCTCTCTCGCCGGCTATCGACGCTCAAGCTCGGCTCAGATGACCACCGTTTGCCAGTCGCTTGCTCTCATTTATCTCCACAGCCTTCTGCTGATAATTACAGCTACCCTGAACACACACACACAAGCCGTGATTATCACCTGTGGCATCAGCCGGCTCATCCAAGCTCGGGGTCTGTCCCCGGTCCACTTCCAAAATCATCAGACAAGCACTCTAAGCTTCGGGGTGAGCGCCACTGACGAGGCCAAGCTGCACAAACATTCATTTTCGATTCGCCGGAGAAGGTCCAAATGGAAACTGATGATTCAATCCCTAAATGGAGTTCTAGATGTAGTTGACCCGCGCTATCTGTGTGTCTTGCTCTACTAAGTAAAGCCAATTTCTCCGCTCCTCTGGAGTCACGAGGAGACGTCTGACTGACGAGAGCAAACAGAGACCACATGCACGCGTGTCTAGGTAATTCTTCAACTTTGATTACGCGGAAAAGAGTTTAGAATTCTTTATATAATGTGAAGGTGAAAAACTTTCATCCTTTGTTTATGACGTACTTAGCAAATGTGTCGTATGTGTAAGTCTTATTATTTTATGTTTTTTCCAAAATATATATATTTAATGTAGTTTTGTTACAATAAATTAAACATACAACAATAAAATATTTTAAATTAAACAGTTTCAAACATTAAAAATTATAAAAATATTATATTTAATACAATTAAATATCACATGTAATTATATGCATTTAGCATACATAAAATTATAGCTATAAAATTAGACTTAGCATGTTTTTAATGTTTAAAATGTAATTTACACTAATTGAGATGTAATTTAAAATTACATTCTTGGAAATAATTCAGAAAATAATAATAAATATAGCTGCAAGCAGAAATCACCGGGGCCAAGCACAATCAGACGACAAAACATGCCAACATGTGTAAGACCAACTGCAGCAAGGAGCAATTGAAGACATTTAAAGATGAATTTAGGCAAAATGGCTGGAAAATCACATATAAATAACTAAAAATGTGATTAAATGGATTATTTCTTTTCGACCAATAGGTGGCGTAGTTACAAAATCGATGTGATGTGGTCAGAGTTTGGTGACGATGAAAAAACCTTCAGACCAGTCACATTAAAATACTCAGATTTATTCAAAAGTTATAAGCATTATTAGAAATTTTGTTATAACTTTGACCAAAAGGTGGCGCTGTCTTGAAATCTTTTGTCCTCAGAGTGAGCCAATACATCTGTGTGCCAATTTTGGTGGAAATATCTCAATTCGTTTCGGAGTTATAGACATTTATGTGAAAAAACATGTAAAAATGACAGACACGTGAGTTTTAATACCCATTACTATCAATATTTTTGCATTTGGGAATTAGCATATAGCCAGCGACCTATGTTTCCAATTTTCTGATGTGGTTTCGTGTCGATTGGATAAGCGGTTTCGAAGATATCGCCAAATGTTTTTTTCGGGCTAAATCGCAACGCTGCACAAAGCGTAAGACGAAACCCAGCATATGTAGTATCGTTGGACTCGGCAACGATTCAGGAACTCAAGGAGATGACTCCCGTGAAAATAAGTCAACCACAGCCAGAGTTATAAGCATTTTAAAATTTATTTTACCACTAGGTGGCGCTGTTTCAAAACTTCTCAAGCTCCTTCAGGGCATTGTACTGATGACCCATACCGCGTTTCGTAACAATTCGTTCATGCGTTCAAAAAGAAAGCATTTTAGCACATCATTTAAAATGGCTGACAGCCAAAATGGACGATCTGGGAAAATTGGATATCGGTCGACTCGGCATGACGCCCTGAATCTAAGAAGACCATGTTTATAATTTTTGAAAAAACTGTTTATGAGCAAAAATAGCCATTTTTCATATCTCCGGACCAGTAGGTGGCACTGCGTCGAAACACAGCATGTAGCCTCAAGTCATGCTTATGATGACATGGACCAAGTTTGGTCTAAATAAGTTAAAGCGTTGCAGAGATACAGCCTTATGTCTGTTTTTGCAAGCGTTACGTAAAATTAATTTGAGCGGTATTCGACAACGGTTAAGCGAATCGACTTGAATTCCAAAAAATTTTGTCAGCACAGCCTGGACATGATCTGGTGCAATTTTGGTGAAAATCAGATAAACCGTATAGGACGAATTCGCAAAAGGTTTTTTTTTGAACAATTCAAAATGGCGGCCATTTTTGATGACGAAAATGACGTCTTATAATGCGATCGAATCGTCATGAGCTCAGGAATCAGAGGAAAAAAGAATTTTGTTGATAGGCCTCCGCACCATTCGGTGCTTGGCCCCTAATAAATGTGTGTAAACAATCCACGAAAGGACAGACTTCTCCTGTAATACATGCGAACTGTTTGACATTGTTAGAAGATAGTAAACCAGTGAGAGTGTGCAATAAATGTGTTTTAAGAGTTTACTTTCTAAAGGTCCACCGGGACAAAACAAGCCCATAGTTGTCGAAACACCTGTCTAAGAGTTAACTCTGTTCACATGAGACCCCTCAATGATGCTAAATGAAGCTCTATGCTAATGGAGTCTCCCTTGGCGTCTCTGCCACTTGTTTTAAACGCGACCGATAAATATTCAAACTCATCTTCCCACCCCATCAATTAAACACAGGGCAGTCGTGGGAATCATTCTGGTTTGGATCCATTTGAGACTGTCCAGAAGTTTTCAAGGATGATGCATCATGTGACAGATAGGGGGCATCGCTCTGACAATGTGATTGATGTTACAGCGACTGCTTTTAAGAGACTCGCCTTAAAAGGAATCAGTCACGCAACAATAAGACGTCTTTTCATTTTCTCACTCTTTTGTCATTATAGATACATTTGTAGTTGTTTTTTTGTTATTGACTAAAAAAAAGATTTTTTGAAGACATTAGGTCTTTTTAAAAAGGATAATTGAACAGCATAATTGAATGTATTCATCATGCAAAGATAGTTATTCTTATATATATATATATATATATATATATATATATATATATATATATATATATATATATAAAAGGGCTGTTGAATGATTAATCATGATTAATCGCATTCAAAATAAGAGTTTGTGTTTACATAATATATGTGGGTGCACTGTGTATTGTTATTTTGTTTATATATAAATAAACACACATGCATGTATATTTAAGAAAAAAAAATATTTTTTTATATATAAAATATTTATATTTATATATAATATAAATTATATATAAATCTATATACAGTATATACATGAAAATATTTCCTAAATATATACAAGCATGTGTGTGTATGTGCATATATATATATATATGTATGTATATATATATATATAACAGTGCACCCACATATACTGTATTATGTAAACACAAACTTTTATTTTGGATGAATCATGATTAATGATTCAACAGCCCTAATATATATGTATATATATATATATATATATATATATATATATATATATATATCAGTATATATATATATATACATACACACACACACACACAAAGATTAATTGCGATGAAGTTTGTGTTTACATAATATATGTGTGTGTGCTGTGTGTAATTATTTTGTATATATATAAATACATATGCATGCATGTACCGATTTGTTATAGAAATATATTTTCGTTTACCGCACAGTTTTAAACGTATATCAGTGCATTTAGATGTTGTGCCGCAGACGACTGTGGAATAACAAGAGAACCGGTGTGTAAATAATAACATGAATTTTTCATTTTGGGTGAACTGTTCCTTTAAGCAGAGGAAAAAAAAATCAACCAAAGCTGTAGTGGAGATATTAATAATCCCAAACAGAGTAGGAAGACACTTACTTCCAGCCGAAAATTGCTTTAATTGATGCTTGACATAAGAGTGAAAAGTATCAGTCTGTTCAACCTCCACGGCACTGAAAGAGAGAGAGAGAGAGAAAGAGAGAAAATGAGGTGTGTGTAACACATTCAGATAAATCACACGGCTCCTATAATCTTCTCTCTCATTCAACTCGTCATTCTCTCTTCCATAGACCTGTTTAATCTGTAATGGAGCCTGGTTAGGGAGAGAATCAATGTAAGTACCGGTACACTTATTAGGGGATTTCAGAGGCGTAAATAAGTTAGAGCCTCGCAGTGAGGGAGGGGTGGAGGACATGAAATCTTAATGTGCAGTGTGGAGACCAGACGGTCTGCGAGGTTTCCATGGCGGGGCTTAGCATTAGCTAGCATCACAGAAACACTTAGACCAGGGTCTCGTCGTACCTCACAACACATGGGAAGGAGGGGATGGGTATCACACAAATGTTCGATTGATGGACTGTAGTATACACTCACTAAAAGGATTATTAGGAACACCTGTTCAAATTTCTCATTAATGCAATTATCTAATCAACCAATCACATGGCAGTTCCTTCAATGCATTTAGGGGTGTGGTCCTGGTCAAGACAATCTCCTGAACTCCAAATTGAATATCAGAATGGGAAAGAAAGGTGATTTAAGCAATTTTGAACGTGGCATGGTTGTTGGTGCAAGACGGGCCAGTCTGAGTATTTCATAATCTGCTGGGATTTTCACGCACAACCATTTCTAGGGTTTACAAAGAATGGTGTGAAAAGGTAAAAGCATCCAGTATGTGGCAGTCCTGTGGCCGAAAATGCCTTGTTGATGCTAGAGGTCAGAGGAGAATGGGCCAACTGATTCAAGCTGATAGAAGAGCAACTTTGACTGAAATAACCACTCGTTACAACCGAGGTATGCAGCAAAGCATTTGTGAAGCCACAACACACACAACCTTGAGGCGGATGGGCTACAACAGCAGAAGACCCCACCGGGTACCACTCATCTCCACTACAAATAGGAAAAAGAGGCTACAATTTGCAAGAGCTCACCAAAATTGGATCGTCAAAGACTGGAAAAATGTTGTCTGGTCTGATGAGTCTCGATTTCTGTTGAGACATTCAGATGGTAGAGTCAGAATGACAATGAGTTCAATGTACTAAAATGGCCCCCACAGTCACCAGATCTCAACCCAATAGAGCATCTTTGGGATGTGGAGGAACGGGAGCTTCGTGTCCTGGATATGCATCCCACAAATCTCCATCAACTGCAAGATGCTATCCTATCAATATGGGCCAACATTTCTAAAGAATGATTTCAGCACCTTGTTGAATCAATGCCATGTAGAATTAAGGCAGTTCTGATGACGAAAAGGGGTCAAACTCAGTATTAGTATGGTGTTCCTAATAATCCTTTAGGTGAGTGTATATCTGTAGTAAAAGCTTCAAAAATCGAATAAGCTTCCCTTCTGATTAGGGTTGGGTATCGCTTGAAATTGGGTATCGTAGGGTTGGGTATTGTTTGATGCCGATTCTTATCAATTCCTAATTTATTCTAAATCTTATTGCAAAACATAATTAGGTGAATACCTAACACAGTCTCATCCCAAGAAGTCATAGAATTGACGTCTTGGGACGTCTTTTGACCATACGTCAATATATGCCTTTTCAGGGCCCCCCTAAACGTCGGTTATATGACGATCCTGGGACGTCATACAACTGACGCTTTACCTTTAACGTCAGTTAGGTGACGGGGTAGGTTTAGGTCTGGGGTAGATTTAGGATTTGATAACGTCATCTAACCGACGTTTAGGGGGCCCAAAAAAGGCATATATTGACGTACGGTCAAAAGACGTCCCAAGACGTCAGTTATATGACGTCTTGGGATGAGATTGCGCTGGAATACCATGAACAATATCAGCAGGCTAAAAAACACTTACATAAGGAAATTCTGCCTATGGTTTAAAAATACCACAGCAAACATTTCAAGCATTATTAAAGACAAGTAAACATGCAGTAATTAAAAAAGCACAAATAAACAAATTAGTAATTGCACAAATAAATACAACTGAGATACGACTGAAATAACGATTTTCAGGTATTCAGGTATAGAAATTGTAATCAAATGTAAAATAACACTTCACTTTACAAATAAAATATACATTACAAATTTAGTTAAACTTATTCAGTCAAGAACAGCGAGTACATTTTCTGTCTTTTGTTGTTTGATTAACATTATTATAGAGACGGCAGCAGGAATGTTCACTTTAAGAGCTGATCCATTATAATGCGTTTCTTTCTCAAGTTTACGTTCACATAAGACATAACCGACTGCCATTGAGGATATGTGTGCCGTATTTTTGTGTGTATTTGTCTAAGTGCATTATGTCTAAGACATTGTGAGAGAGAGAACAGAAATATAATTGTTCAATTGAAAAAAAAATGCTTAAGGCTTTTTATTAGAGCATCTCCATATTACCATAGCAAAATGCTAATGCTAACATCAACTGTGAGTCTCCCATTTGATATTTCCATGACAAAACATTTGCCTAGCCTCCAAATTGGTCACTTGGCATTTCACTTATCAGCCAGTTCCCTATGTAGCTCACTAAGGTTTGAAACTAAACTACCTAAATAACTAAATTATTAAAAAGTATAAATTATCTTTGCAGGAACTAAATTCGCTAATTGCTTTTCTCGCTAAACGCACTTGTTACTTCTGCTGGTCACGCTACACCCCTTTAATTACTCCCAACAAAGCCTAATTAGCAGTATTCGATGCAACCAGAGGCGAACACAACCTCCATTAGAGCAGAATCAAAGCTCAAACACTTTGCTAGACGTGGGGGTTCGTCGCTATGTTGAGCCGCTAGCGTCACGCGGCGTTTGCGCTACAACTTTGTCTGGATGTAATCAGCAGGAGTAGAAAGTTTTCAGCTCAAAAGCTCCGATGAAATATAAGATCTAATTAAGAAGTGAGCAGAACTGCTGATGCAGGACAAGTTATAACCTTTCATATCCTGATGAATATGGATTTCGAAACACGGAGGAGGCCAGCGTTGGATCAGCAATCTTACTGAGAAGCCTTTATAAATATCAGCCGTGACCAGTGCACACGACCTCAGAACGAGAACCACCAGTCCAAGGCTCAATGAAGAAAATGAGGTGCTCGAGACAGTAGAATTTAATAAATGCGAGTGATGTAGTGCACATTCAACATGTGCGCGCCTTTCTGTTGCCTATGGAAACCACCTGAGAAGCGCTGACACATTTCAGCCTCATTTGCTGGATAACCATCTGCTCTGATATTCTAGAGGAGTTGTGTATCCTACATGAAATATCAGGAGAGAAATATCACTTAGCATTCCAATTGATTTATGACAATACGAAATAATATATATGTACTGTATTATATATATCATAAACTATATTCATTTAACTATAAGACATTAATATTACAATAATATATACTGTATGTACGCATGTGGATATATATATATATATATATATATATATATATATATATATAAGGGCTGTGCAAAGATATAATTGCGATTAATCGCATCCAAAATAAAAGTTTGTGTTTAGATAATATATTTATAGAGAGAGATTCATATGTATGTATGTGTGTTAAAATAATGTTATAATTAATTTCCATAATGTGAAATAATTAGTGCTGTCAAACGATTAAAAATATTTAATCGCGATTAATCGCATTAATGCCATAGTTAACTCGCGATTAATCGCACATTTTTATCTATTCTTAATGCCTTTTGATTTCTTTTTGTTACATTTTTTTTCTCATTTTAATGCTCTTATCAACATGGAAAAGTGGATTGGCTTGTTTAGTGCAAATGTTTTTTTAATTATTATTATTGAAAATAACATTGGAATAGTGTTCAATTTCACTCTAACATATATAGCCTAAATAATCTCTCACACAATGCAACACTGTCCATCAATAAAAGGGTGAAAGAAATACTGACGAGGTCCTGATATTGACGAGGGGTGGAGAATTTGCATCATCTGTGTTTTGTGTGTGTGTGTGTGTTTGCTTGGCCATCATCAAGTGGTGTTTCAGGCTGGAACGTGCTGTGATGATGATAGCTCAGTTCATAATGACAAAACATACAGATCGCTTTGGTCTTGTCAATGGGACAATTTGGCAACTTTTTAAAAGTAAACTTTACATTCAGAATCTCATTGGCATCCATTTCGGCGTTCTCGCGCTCGTCATCCACTCAAAACATAACGTCACTATTTGGCCGGCTCGCAAGCTGAAACGAGTGTGTGCGGCACAAAACGTCCTCGTGCTGCGCTCTGAAACCCATTCATTTCAATTGCTTGCGCGCGCGAGGACGTTTCGTTGCTTCTTCGACCAAAGCGCAAGCGGATCTAGCTAGACCGGAAACAAAACATCAGGCACGCCGCACACACTTGTTTGGGCTTGCGAGCCAGCTTTGAGTGGATGACGAGCGCGAGACGCTGAAATGGATCAGGACGCATGCCGCGTCCTGTTGCAAAAGTATGTGAAAAAACTACAAAGTTTGCTAGGACAAAAAGACCGTTAATCGCGCGATAAAAAAATTAACGCCGTTAAAATGGGTTTGCGTTAACGCCGTTAATAACGCGTTTAACTGACAGCTCTAGAAATAATACAATTTAGAATTTATTATATTACATTATATTTATATATTTATTATTATACAATATATATATATGAATATACACTGTATATTTATATCTATTTATATTTATACTGTATATATAATCAAAATGTAATTTATTATATTAAATTATATTTATATGTTTATTATTATACTATATATATATATATATATATATATATATATAGGGCTGGGCAAGTTAACGCGTTATTATCGCGTTAACGCATTTATTAATTAATGCCGATAATTTTTTTAACGCACGTTACGCAGTTTTTTATATCATTTTTTTAAAAGTCCGTTGCTCACTGGCTCTGAATAACAGGCCTACAGTCAAACCATGGATCACAGGAGGGGTGGGATGTTGGTCATCCAGCAAATAACCCACCCAAACAAGCAGTAGAGAGAGGCTTTGGCAGGTTCTCTCAGGTGAATAGAAAGGGAGACAGCGCTCCGCGAGACGAGTGAATGACAGGCGCGGATAGTAACCAACGGCTTCTGTGCGCTACGCAGCTGTAGCCTTTTAACTTAAATTAAAATTATACATAACTTTACCTGATAGGCCTGCGTTTAGTTTCAGCGGGGTGCTCTGCCATGTGAATTCCCTTCTGTTGATGTCCTGATAACTATTTAGATTCTGGAAACTCACAAACAGCGAACCGAGGATCAGTCTCTATTCCAATGATTTGTGCTGGCTGCGCGCCGTCGGCAACGGGCGGGTGCGTGCGGCGTGCGTGAGGCGAGCGTGTGCGTGAGGCGAGCTTGACCGCAACAGTTTCACAGGAACGCACCCGCTTGTCACTGCACCTTGTGCTCGACGACCACTTCACCTCACTCTAAATGCTGATTTATACTTCTGCGTCAGACCTAGTCACAGCGCAGGCAAGCATATTGACGCGTTGTTACATTTTGGAGAGGTGCACGTCAGGGTACGCGCGCTACACACAGCCCTACGGCGTAAGTTCGATGCAGAATTATATTGGGCTTTACCTCTGTTTAATGTAACCTAATCTTAGTGTGCGTGCATGGGAAACCATGGCATGACCAAACCTAAGCTATTATCAGAGGAGTAACGTTGGTCGACTTATATCTGTAGTGGTAATGACCTCTGACTACATTGACTGACTGTTTCTGTGTGTTTCTCCACACTTTTATGTATATAGCAGTACATTTAAATCAAAAGTGTGCAATACATTACTTTAGAATTCATTATTTAATTTTCCGCGCAACAATGCGATTAATCGCGATTAATCGCAAGAGATTCATGCGAATTAATCGCGATTAAAAAATTTAATCGTTGCCCAGCACTAATATATATATATATATATATATATATATATATATATATATATACACTGTATATTTATATCTATTTATTTTTATACTGTATATATAATAAAAATGTAAAACATTATATTAGTTCTTTTAAATTTGCTTATGATATAATAATAATAAATTATACTATTTTAGAATATGGATTTATCATCTTTATTACTATTATATATATATATATATATATATATATATATATATATATATATATATATATATATATATAGTCTGTGCAAAGATTAATCCAAAATAAAAGTTTGTGTTTGTGTAATACATGTGTGTGCTGTGTATAATTATTTTGTATATATAAATACATATGCATGCATGTATATATTTAAGAATTATTTGCACGTAAGTACTGTGTGTATATATATATATATATATATATATATATTCTATATGAATGACACATTTTCTTAAATAATTATATATATATATATATATATATATATAATTATACACAACATTCTCTATACATTTATAAATGCATCTACAATAGAAAATAAATTATATAATTTATAATCACACACAAACACACTTATATATTGCTATTTCATATTATGTAAATCAAATATTATATATAATTTCACATATACACACACTTCATATACATACATGTATATATACATATATACATACATATGCACTTTATAGACTTTTATAAATTTTATTCACACACAAGAGCCTTTTCAAAACCACATGATAATAATATTAATCCTAATAATAATCATAGTTTTATTATTTCATATCATATAAACCAGCAACTCCCTGACTCTTAGAAGTATAATAAATATTACTATGAATCATGGGTATTGTTCAGTGCAGATTATGAGATGCAGATGGCTCTTCAGGAAACTAAATGTTTATCAGGTATTACAATGAGATTTAAAAAACGAGTCCAACAGAATAGCGTTCTGTGCATCAAACTGATCTTTTCAGCACAAACCCATACAGAAGATGAAACTAAACCGTATCTGAGTTAGAGCACAATGTCCTGACAAAACAAGCCTAAACAGGCACGTCCTGCAGCAAAGTTTCCAATTATGGGGATGAAAAATGGTTGGCGCTGATTGTGCCGTGATCGATCGTAACCTATAAATCTTCTGACCTACATACAGTAATGTAATGGGGTTAAAAGATCCACTTTCCCCAACTACACTAGAGTCAACGCTCAACCATCTCTCCAACCGTGATTGCTTGGGTATAATATATAAAAAAGATTAAACCAAATTTTTGCTGCAATATAAAAATGTCAAGGTATTAAGCCTTGTTTTTTCTTGTGCTAAGCCTAAATCTAACAAAATTGAATCAGGTTTATACTTGAAACAAGAATCAGTAATGTTGCCTTAAGGGCGAGAAAAGTAAATTTTATTCAAAATACAATTTCTAAAAATTGCTTTTACACCAAACAAACAAACAAAGCGGTCTGTAGTGAAAGAGCCCTCGGGGAATAAAAGCGTGAAGTACATAGATTTGAGACTTGATGGACGAGTGAGCGACGACACGTTCAGTTGACGCGCATGTCGACGGTCTCCAGAGCAAACAACGCACCAACTGAAAACTCAGAGGGTGAAGGCAAACAATTTTAGCGTTATTATTTATTTATGGTTAATTCAACCCTGCCAAACCAGATAAGCATGTTCCTCTGTGATCCAAACGCTCTGAGGGCTTATCTCATTAACATTTGTGTTACGCTTAAACCCTCTCCAGAATTAAACTTCTAAAAACACCTGTTTCTGAACCTCTGACAAACACATTCAAGCGTTTCAAGTTTTCAGGGCAACCGAGACCCATGTTCACTCTCTCTCTCTCGCAACGGATCCCGCAAATACAGCACAAATCTCTCCTGCTGCGTTCCCTCACAGATAAAACACGTGTTTATACCATCTCTGAATGTCATTATAAAGCCTGCGATACAATGGCAAATGCCGAGGGATTCTCCACAAAGTTGTGGAAGTTCTCAAAGATTTTCCATTTTCCTCCATGCTTGGAGAAACCGTGGCATTGGGGACGGGCTTCGCCTCCTGAGAAACCACTGTAGTCGCGCTGCCATTCAAAATGAATGCGTGTCAAAGCGAATGCATGGCACACAGGGCTTGATTTATAGATGTTTAACTGTGGTTTTAGCATATTTAAATCAGAAAGATTCATATAAATGCGCAGGGCTCCCCAGGAACGCACCAGTTATTCCTGTTTACTTTTCTCGAAAGATTCCTGAGTCTGACCCAGATAAACTGGTATCTTGTTTACCCCCCACGACAGAGAGCACTGGGAATGGGTGCCACTGTGGTGAACAACAAAACAGAAATAACTGAAATTTGATGAATTTTAGGGAAGCAACAAGCAGTGTTGTGGGTAACGCATTACAAGTAACAAGTTATGTAATCAGATTACTTTTTAAGTAACAAGTAACACATTACTTTTAAATTGACAACAAAATATAATAAGTATCGCAAGTTACTTTTAGTTACTGTATATTGTCTGACTGTTGTTGAGAGAAATCGTAAGTGCAAAAGTGTTGTGTGCGCTTTGAAAACATGATTATTGTCGTTCTAGACTAATTTTTTTTGTTTTACCTTTATTTAATCAGGTTAAAGGGTTAGTTCACCCCAAAATGAAAATTCTGTCAGTATTTACTCACCCTCATGTTGTTCCAACCCATAAGACCTTCGTTCATCTTCGGAACACAAAAAAATATTTTGGATGAAATCTGAGAACTGGATCACTCCTGCATACTAGTCCATAGGCTTCTTGAGGAATTGAAACTTGCCGGCCTCGAAAAGTTAGTAAAGACATCGTTAAAATAGTCCAAGTGACTATAGTGGCTCAATCTTAAGTTTATCAAACGACGAGAATACTTTTGTGCGCAAAAACAAACAAAAATAACGACTTTATTTCAACTATTCACTTCCTTATCTATGGGCCTCTAGTCAGTTAACGTAGTGTGATAGCGTAGAGCTACGTCACACGTAGGCTCACTATTGAGACACCCCTTGCTGCAGCCTGTAGCACGATGATGTAGCTGGATGGTCCAATACGTAGTGGACGCTGTAACGCGCATGCACACCAGTCAAGTCAAGTCATCTTCATTTATATATCACTTTTAACAATTTATATTGTTTCAAAGCAGCTTTACATATAATTTAATGTAACAGATTGTTTTGGCTTTATAGCAGTTCGTGAATAATGTTATTTTCCAGCTAAAGTTAGTTTTGATCAATTTACTTCTGTCGAAATAATAAGGCTATGTTATTAAATTAGGGACGACACCGTTCTCTCTAAACAGACTTTAAACGCGATTCTGTGATATAAACGCTGATGGCACATGCACATTAAGAATTGATAGTTAGTGCAGAGAGTTGGTGAACAATCGCACATTGATCTTCCAAAAATAAATTTTTAGAAATGGTCACAAGCGACGCTCTTTCAGAATAAAACATTTAAAAAAAAAAAATAATTGCGACTTTTTCCTTACAATTGCGAGTATAGCCTACATTTCGCATAGGCCTACTGACTTTATTTCTCAGAATTGTGAGATATAAAGACAGAATTCATTGAAATAAAGCCTCAATCGCATGTTATAAAGACAAAATTAGGTGAAATAAAGCCATATCGCATATTATAAAGACAGAATTAGGTGAAATAAAGCCCCATCGCATGTTATAATAGACTACTTTAACACTTTATCACTGTAGACCAATGCATACGAATTGTAATCCAGAGATCGGTACTGCGCATGCGTAAATGACGTCACCAAAACGCACATCCATCCACTACGTATTGGACCATCCAGCTACATCATCGTGCTACAGACTGCAGCGAGGAGCTCTTGTAACTATTGGCCGACGCTGGTCATGTGTGTGATGCGTGTGACGTACAATAACAGAAGATTACGCTACTAAACTAGTAACCTGACTCGAGGCGCAAAGAGAAGGAAGTGAATAGCTGAAATGAAGTCATTATTTTTGTAGTTTTTTTTGCGCACAAAAAGTTTTCTCGTCGCTTGATAAAGTTAAGATTGAGCCACTGTTGTCACTTGGACTATTTTAACGATGTCTTTAATAACTTTCCGAGGCCGGCAAGTTTCAATCCCTCAAGAAGCCTATGGACTAGTATGGAGGAGTGATCCAGCTCTCAGATTTCATCAAAAATATCTTAATTTGTGTTCCGAAGATGAACGAAGGTCTTACGGGGTTGGAACAACATGAGGGTGAGTAAATACTGACAGAATTTTCATTTTTGGGTGAACTAACCCTTTAAACGGTTGAGAACAAGTTCTCATTTGCAACCGCGACCTGGCCAAGACAAGGCTAAAAAAAGTGCAAGGCAACATCAAATTACACGTTGTGTACAACATTCAAATAAATAATCCCAAATAAAAATTTTCAGGTTCAATTAAGATGCTGAACACAAAGTGTTTTTGAACACAAAAATTTAACAATTAGGGTAAATTTAAAATGATAAATGAGAACACGCGCAGCTGAAGTATAGATAACCTGAGACAGCATGACTAACAGGTGAAGTGTAAGATATTTCAACGTAGCTGTTCGGTTGGACATGCACAAGATGTAATATAAACATGTACAGTGGTTTTGAACAAAGGAACGAAGGTTTCAAGTTTGAGAGTTTTCAAGGTTTCAAGTTTTTTTGTAATTTATTCCAATCATTTGCAGCAGAAAATTGAAAAGAAAGGTGGCCAAATGAGTTGCGGGCTTTTTTACAAAACATGAAAATAAGTGATGCCTTTTCCTTTTATTTAATGTAACTTGCTGAGATTAAAATGATGAAATAAACAAAATATGTTTTTTTTGTAAACTTTTTGTAGAGTAATTGTTGTGTAAAATTGCGTATAATTATATTTATATAGATTGAGTAAATGTGCAAATAAATGCAAACAACATTTACTACAAAAACATTTATTTTACACAAACTTGATTTAACGTAACTTCATAAAAAACATTTAAAAAATACTACCGCAGTCAAATCAATGAATCGCATCTAACAAAAATGTTTAAGTATATAATGTGTGTGTATGTGTCTGTACAAACTTTTATGTTACATGAAATTAATCGAGATTAATGAGTTTGACAGCACTAAAAAAGTAACAATAATAATTGTCTGTCACAGTTTAGTTCAGGGTCCAATTCTCACGCAATAAACTCCTGTTTGCTGCTTATTAACAGTCAGTAAGTTTGTTTAGATTGGATATTGGTAAAATTAAGGGATGTAGAATATGGTCATGCAGAATAAGGCATTACTATGTGCTTTTTAAGTACTAATAAACAGCCAATATAGTAGTACACATGCTAACAAGCAACTAGTTAATAGTGAGAATTAGCTAGTAGTGAGTGAGGGACCCTAAACTAAAGTGTTCCCTAATTGTACACTCACCTAAATAACTATTAGGAACACCTGTTCTAATCAACACCTGTTCTAATCAACCAATCATGCCAGCTGCTTCAATGCATTTAGGGGTGTGGTCCTGGTTCACTGGGTACCACTCATCTCCACTACAAATAGGAAAAAGAGGCTACAATTTGCAAGAGCTCACCAAAATTGAACAGTTGAAGACTGTAAAAATGTTGCCTGGTCTGATGAGTCTTGATTTCTGTTGAGACATTCAGATGGTAGAGTCAGAATTTGGCGTAAACAGAATGAGAACATGGATCATCATGCCTTGTTACCACTGTGCAGGCTGGTGGTGGTGGTGTAATGGTGTGGGGGATGTTTTCTTGGCACTTTTTAGGCCCCTTAGTGCCAATTGGGCATCGTTTAAATGCCACAGCCTACCTGAGCATTGTTTCTGACCATGTCGATGGCGAAAGGCAAAGGCTAAAGGGGGTCAAACACAGTATTGATATGGTGTTTCTAATAATCCTTTAGGTGAGTGTATATTTCAACCATTGAAAAGGTTCCCTACAATTCAAGCCAAATTTAAAGCAAGCCAAAAGAAAAACCTAAGACATCCACTGTAAAAGTTAAGAACTTGCTTTCTGTAAGATTTCATAAGTTAAAAGCAAAATATGGTCACTCTGACAAACACCAACATGAAGAAAGGGTCTTTCCCCAGCACTTGATTCACATAAACCGTGATTAGAGTGAAAATGGAAGTGCGTTCACGAGCACAACACTCGTACGGTCCACGTGGATGGGCTAAAGAAAAGCAAGCAGTCGGCTTAGTGAAATTTTGTCTCAAAGATGCTTATGAAGCGTTCTGAAGGAGGCTGACAGCGGCAGATTTTAAATCCTCATCTCACACTGAGTGAAAAGGCTACATCTGGAGGGGGGACGGTTTATTCCTCACGTAAACCGCTGGCGAATGAGGAGGTAATCTCTACAACACTAAGTAACACTCATTAGGAAGGAGAGTTTGTGGAGGAGCGGGTGGCGTGTGTGTTGCGGGAAGCTCTTTATCTGGGAAGAATGGCCGCAGAAACTGTGCCGCCCATCTTCGCGAAAGTTATGAGTGTTTGTGAGTTCAGCGGGAGTTTTTAATGTTGCCGAGAGCTCTGGGGTTCAGAGACAAACAGAAGAGCACGCATGAGCTTTGATCATCTCAGCGGCTCCAAAATACACACACACTAAACAAAGAGTCACATCCCATAGAGAGCGCAATGTATTAAAACTAAACAGTGGCCAAAAATGAGAGTATCTGCGCGTTTCGTTCATTTTGAGCATACCTACGGGGAAAACTGGAACTGGGTCAAATGCAAATGCAAAAAACTAAACCAAAAACAAAACAACAAAACTTGGATTAAAAGAAATATACCACGCAGATATAACATTTTCAAATATAGAAACATGAAGCGGCATTAAAGGGATACTCCACTTTTTTTTTTTTTGATATAGGCTCATTTTACAACT
Organism: Hybognathus amarus; assembly: GCA_030378365.1. NCBI lineage: Eukaryota > Metazoa > Chordata > Actinopteri > Cypriniformes > Leuciscidae > Hybognathus > Hybognathus amarus. The sequence goes on from JAQIUQ010000435.1 coordinate 169,314, forward strand.
GCCCCAGAGATAAACAGTTTAGTTTTACCGTTTTCGAATGTATTCAGCCGATTTTCAGATTTTTAGAAGAATATCAGTAACCAGAGAGTTTCTGGTATCATTGACTTTCATAGTAGGGCTGTCAAACGATTAATCGCGATTAATCGCATCCAAAATAAAAGTTTGTGTATATGTGGGTGCACTGTGTATAATTATTTTATATATATAAATACACACACATGCTTATAAATATTTAAGAAATATTTTCATGTATACATTGTATATAGATTTCTATATAATTTATGTTATACAAATAATATAAATATTTTATATATAAATAATACATATATTTTTTTAATATACTTGCATTGGTGTGTATTTATATATATACAAAATAATTATACACAGTGCACCCACATATATTATGTAAACTCAAACTTTTATTTTGAATGCGAATTAATCGTGATTAATCAGTTTGACAGCCCTATTTCATAGTATATTTTATTTCCTACTATGGTAGTCAATGAGACCAGAAACTGTCTGGTTACTGATATTCTTCTAAATATCAGAAAAATCGGCTGAATGGATTTGAAAACGGTAAAATTCAACTGTTTAACTCTGGGGGAGTTGTAAAATGAGCCTATTTCAAAAAAAGTGGAGTATCCCTTTAACAACCCATTTTACTTGCTTGCAAGTAACTAAAGCTCAAACGCATCTACAATTTTTACTGAGCTAACAACTTTGGTCACTCAAGGCCTTCAGCTATTCGCGTCATGTGCTAGTCAGGTAGCCAAATAGCGGTCGGGTAGTGAGAAGAAGCACTTCAGTTTGATTTTCATTCATTTTTAGGGAGTTATTTGTCATCCAGGTCTTGATTTCGTTGAGGCATGTGAAGATGAAGTCTAATGAAAAGTAATTTCCTGGTTTGATTAGGAGATATAGTTGGAGGTCGTCAGCGTTACTGAGAATTTATGTTATATTTCACAACACAAGAAAGCATCACATGGGTCTTTGTACTATTCAGTCATTCTCATAATCATCATTAATGTCTTCATTCCCTCTATCATGTGATTCTCATGCCCTCACACTGGCTTTTTCTTAATCCATTATTACACATGCTTTTGGTAATCATAGTTTTATCAAGGTTAGGCATTAAAAATACAAACAGAAAGGCTCCTGTCCAATCACGCGGTGCGGAGGAGTGGAGCTCATGCACTTCCTGTCGTTCTGCCGCCCACTAATCTGCTGTCATGTTAAACGTTACGCTGAATAAATCCACATTATTTCACCAGCAGATTTAGATTTGGAAAGATGCAATGTTGCGCTTCAATATCTTAACCTCCCTTTAATATCTCAACTTGTTCTCCGAGACACCAATGAGGTAAAAGGGAGAGCTGCTTTACTTCCTGATGTGCAGATGTTGAATGAGTTCATTCAGTGAAGTATTCGTCACACTGATTCAAAGAAACTTTGGAATGAATCATGAAACTGACCAGCTCAAAAGAGTCATGTGATTCGGACTGTATAATAACTTTAACGCACAGCCTTGACTGGCTCATTTCTTTGTAGAATGACCACAAAGATAAAATCCATGTGCAAAAATTAATCACACTTATTATTAACAAGATTTGTATGTTTTTAGAACTTTGTATACACTCTAAAAATGCTGGGTTGTTTTAACCCAACTTTGGGTCAAATATGGAAAACCCAAATGTTGGGTTAAAAATTTAATTAAAAAAAGTAACCCAATGGCTGGGTTTGTCCATATTTGACCCAAAGTTGGGTTAAAACAACCCAGCATTTTTTAGAGTGTTGTCCAAGCCAAAATAAAATATAATTTTATGCAAAAAAAAGAGTTTTCCAAAAACCAATATGCAAATAAAGCAGCTTTTCCAAACAACATAGTTAAGAAAACAAAATTGGCACAATTAGGGCTGTGCAAAAGTTAATAGCGATTAATCGCATCCAAAATAAAAGTCTGTGCTTACATAATATATTTGTGTGTGCTGTATTTAATTATTTTGTATTTATAAATACGTATGCATGCATGTATATATTTAAGAATTATTTGCGCTTAAATTCTGTATATATATAAATACATAATCTATATTAAATAAATATAAATATTTTATATATGAATAACACATTTTCTTAAATATATACATGTATGTGTGTGTATTTATATATACAAAATAATTATACACAGCACACACAAATATATTATGTAAAGACAGACTTTTATTTTGGATGCGAATTAATCACAATTAATTTTTGCACAGCCCTTATATATATATATATACACACACACACACACACACACAGTATATACATACAGTATATTATATATATATATATATATATATATATATATATATATATACATACAATATATATATTAGGGCTGTCAAATGATTAATCACAATTAATCGCATCCAAAATAAAAGTTTTTGTTTACATAATATATGTAGGTGCACTATGTACAATTATTTTTTATAAATACACACACATGCATGCATATTTAAGAAACAAATATTATTTATATATAAAATATTTTTAAAATAAAAATAAAAATATATAAAAAAAAAAATATATATATATATATATATATATATATATATATATAAATATATAATTATACACAGTGCACCCCCATATATTATGTAAAAACAAAAACATTTATTTTGGATGCTATTAATCGTAATTCATCATTTGACAGTCCTATATATATATATGTGTGTGTGTGTGTATGTACACACTATATATATATATATATATATATATATATATATATATATATATATATATATATATATATATATATATTAGTTTAACTGTTTAGTTTAGTAGTTTAACTGAGGAATTGTGACAGCCCTAATATATATAAACTGTTCTGTCTTTATAATAATAATAATAATAAATTATTATTATTATTATTATTATTATTTATATTACACAATATTACTGGTTTTACTTATTTTAAGTTTTATCACACACACAGTGCCTTAATATATTTATGCACATTTTTAAAACATATTAATTTTAATTTAATAAATTTTTTTCATCACACATTTTTTATGTTACATCCTAAAATCGAAGTTAAAATCAAATAAAATATGTATGGAAAGAATGGAAACCCAACCTTCATGTTATTGTGTATTTTTTCAGTGCAGTCTATAAAGCGCTGGTTTAGAGTTTCCTAAGATTTGACTTTGAGACGAGATATGCAGTGTAAAAATCAAGCCAATCCAACAAGAAAGCATTTGAAAGTGACCGAAATGTTTAGAAGAATATCTCTGTAAAGGTCCCTGACCCCTACACAGCAAAACTCTCCATCCAGACTCTAAAGTCTCCATAAAACGACTCAGCGCCTCTGCTATCTGTTCCACTACCCCTGATAAAACCACCATTTTTCCACCTGAACGATCCGATCTCCCAGCGACCCGCACACCTCCACAGCTCCAGCACCCACAGAGAAGCGTTCCCATTCAGATTCAGCCGGTGCTCCATCACCCTGCTAACATCTGAACTCCCTGTTTTCTCAGCTCGTGTGTTTCTGACAGCGCAGACGACAGCTCTGCTTCGACAGGGAGTTGAACTCATCCTTTGGAGGGAAGAGCGTGAGTCTCTGGAGGAGCGGCGCATCACTTTCCTGTCAGAGACGCCTGTGGGCCGCCGTCGTGGAGGCGTAGCGAGAGATAACGCAAGACAAGCAACTTACAGCGGCCCTCGGAGCCTGCAGCGCACAAACAAGAGATGAGAAGCTGTGCTGAGGGCTCTATCCAGAACGACATCACTTCCTGTGTGTACTCACAGTGGCCTCAAAACATGTGTCCAGCCTGGTGCATGCTGGGAGCAATTCTCACAGATAAAATATACTGTATCTATATTTATTTGATGTACTGAATTTCATATCAATGTAATATATATATATATATATATATATATATATATATATATATATATATATATATATATACATACATTTTTATTTTTGTTAATATATACACTACCGGTCAAAAGTTTAGGGTTTGGATATAAATTTTTTATGTTTTTAAAAGAAGTCTCTTCTGAATAGAAAGTTCAAAGAACAGCATTTATTTAATTAGAATCTTTTCTAACATTATAAATGTATTTACTGTAACTTTTGATCAATGTAACTCATCCTTGATGAATAGAAGTATTGATTTCTTATTTATTTCCCCCAAAAATAAAATACAAATTCTTACTGACCCCAAACTTTTTAAAGGCTAGTGTTTAATGTAACAAAAGCTTTCCATTTCAGATAAAAGCTGTTCTTTTGAACTTTCTATTCATCAAAGAATCCTGAAATAAAAATGTAAAAAACTGTTTTCAACATGGATAATAATCATACATGTTTTTGGAGCATAAAATCATCATATTAGAGTGATTTGTGAAGGATCATGTGACACTGAAGACTGGAGTAATGATGCTGAAAATTCAGCTTTTTTTCAGAGGAATAAATCACATTTTAATATATATTAACATAAAAAAGTCATTTTAAATTGTCATAATATTTCACAATATTGCTGTGTTTTTTGTGTATTTTTTATAAAAAAAATTGCAGCCTTGGTGAGCAGAAGAGACTTCTTTTAAAAACATAAAAAATCTTACCGACCCTAAACTTTTGACCGGTAGTGTGTGTATATATATATATATATATATATATATATATATACATTAGTGCTGTCAAACGATTAAAAATATTTAATCGCGATTAATCGCATTGATGTCATAGTTAACTCGCGATTAATCGCATTAATCGCACATTTTTATCTATTCCAAATGTCTTTTGATTTCTTTTTGTTACATTATTTTTTTTCTCATTTTAATGCTCTTATCAACATGGAAAAGTGGATTGGCTTGTTTAGTGCAAATGTTTTTTTTATTATTATTATTATTGAAAATAACATTGGAATAGTGCTGAATTTCACACATATATAAATAATCTCTCACACAATGTAACTCTGTCTATCAATAATAGAGTGAAAGAAATACTGACGAGGTTCTGATATTGACGAGGAGTGGAGAATTCGCATCATCTCTGTGTGTGTGTTTGCTTTGCCATCATCAAGTGGTGTTTCAGACATGCAGCAATGATGATAGATCAGTTCACAACAACAAAACACAGATCACTTGGTCTTGTAAATGGGACAATTTGGCAACTTTTTAAAAGTAAACTTTCCATTCCGAATCTTCAGGGCATCAATTTCGGCGTCTCGCGCTCGTCATCCACTCAAAACGTAACGTCACTATTTGGCCGGCTCGCAAGCCAAACGAGTGTGTGCGGCACAAAACATCCTCGCGCTGCGCTCTGAAACCCATTCATTTCAATGGCTTGCGCAGCGCGAGGACGTTTTGTTGCTTCTTCGAACCAAAGAGCAAGCAGATCTAGACCGTAAACAAAACAACAGGCACGCCGCAAACACACGTTTCGGCTTGTGAGCCGGCTTTGAGCGGATGACGAGCGCAAGACGCCAAAATGGATCAGGACGCATGCCGCGTGCTGTTGCAAAAGCATGTGAAAAAACTACAAAGTTTGCTAGGACAAAGAGACCGTTAATCGCGCGATAAAAAAAATAACGCCGTTAAAATGGGTTTGCGTTAACGCCGTTAATAATGCGTTAAACTGACAGCCCTATATATATATATATATATTTATAATATGTGTGTGTGTGTGTGTATAGTCACACTATCGATTAAGGTCCAATTCTCACTATACACTATATTAATAATTATTCATTAATTTTAATATAAAACACACACAAAAGATTATTTATTAAAAAAAATATTTCATAAATAAATTAAATACACACACATACATGCATACACAGATATGTACATAGAGTGTAGTACACACACACACATAAAAATTACAAATAATTTTTTTTGCTACTGTACCTTTAAGACGTCTATAGTAAATGACCTTTGATAAAAGTTCAATGTTTCACCAGGTAAATGTAACTTGCCTTACATCATCCCTTTTTTATCTATTAGTATGTCGCCCATTCACTTTCCTTGAATACCAACAGAAAATTCCATGTAAATACCAGTCTATGAATCATTCAGTAGCACAGCAAACCCTCATAAAAGTGTTATCATCAGATACCATCACTGTACCAACATACTTTTCACTGTGTAAGTGACTAATAAAGTAACAATCTGATTACATCACTGTAACATGGTACCACCATGAATATGTTTGTAAAGAACGCAAACATCCAACCTGATCCAATCTTTCCTCAAACAGGATGTTTGTCTGTCAGTTCTGTGGATATGCTGTCACCTATAATGATTCGTTTTCAACCTCTCATTCGTGCCTCTGTGCCTTTTACTGCCCATGTTTAGAAGAACTGTCAAAGTTAGAGAATGACAAGACCATCTCTCCAGCTGTCAATCAAACAGAAACCCATTTCCCCCGCCACGGCTTCCTCTGCTATTTCACAACGCTAGAATCGTCGCACCAAATTGTTCTGCCAAAACAACTGTTGTTCCAAGCCCTCGCTCCTATATACACTCCATACATGTCATATCTTTCATATTCATCTCCGATTGGGCCTTGTCTGGCATTTGCAACAGACTGCTTTCCTTTGTGTGTTTGTGTGCCAGTGAATTCCTGGTTCGTGCATGTACAAGCCTGCAGATGTTGAAAGACTTCTACAATCAGAGATGAGATCTCGAATCACATCAAACAACAGTATGTCTTTCAGTTTCTTGTCTCGGGTGACGTTATTCAGCAAATGTGACTGGAGAACCACCAAAGTCAACATTAAACGGCATTCATAACCAATTTTACTGATATAATGTGTCATTCAAAGTCAATGGTAAAGAGAATCGTGTCATTTTTGTGCTAAATAAGAGCACAAGAGGGTAAAATGGAGTCCATTTTGATTTCGTGTTGACTTTAAAGCTTTCTCAGCCGTGAAAAGACGAGCGCAAACAGCACACGGTCAACCAGAGAGCAATATTAATCTCGGACCAGAGCTGTCTATTAAAGTTAATGTACGTTTAACAGTTTCATATTTCAGTCACAGAAACAGCGTGTGTAATGATCCGCGACGCACTACACAAGCAGCTAACGGCACACAAACATAAAGAGATAGCGAGCAAGAGATGACCCAAATGAAAATAAAGCGAGTTTTTCAGCAAAGTCGGAATTGAGAGTTTATCTAAAAGAGACAGTTTACCCACATACATCTTCATTTACCAACCCTCAGACTGACTTTCTTTAGATAGGATAAAGTCTGAGTAATTTTAAAGGTACACTTTACAATACGCGTGCACTAATAAGCATTAATTCATGCTTAAGTATGCTGAATTAATGTGTAACTAATTTTTATTTAACCTCTTAACTGTCACCCCCCCCCTTTTTTGAATAGACATGAAAATGCACATTTCGAAACTTAAATGCTTGTAATTCAAGAATGCTTTGGAATATAGACATATGATTGGTCTTGTTTTAAAGAAAACATTTGGCAGATTTGTGTAGAAGTGAAATAAATTAAGAAAGTTAAACAGTAAAAAAAGTTATAGAAGTTTGAGTTTATGGAAATGTACAAATGTAAAAATATTAGTGCTGTCAAACGATTAAAATATTTTAATCGCGATTAATCGCATTAATGTCATAGTTAACTCGCGATTAATCGCACATATTTATCTGTTCTAAATGTCTCTTGATTTCTTCTTATTACATTATTATTTTTCTCATTTTAATGCTCTTATCAACATGGAAAAGTGGATTGGCTTGTTTAGTGCAAATGTTTTTATATTATTATTATTATTATTGAAAATAACATTGGAATAGTGTTCAATTTCACACTAACATAAATAATCTCTCACACAATGTAACACTGTCTATCAATAAAAGAGTGAAAGAAATACTGACGAGGTCCTTATATTGACGAGGGGTGGAGAATTCGCATCATCTGTGTGTGTGTGTGTTTGCTTGGCCATCATCAGACCGGACGTGCTGCGATGATGATAGCTCAGTTCACAACGACAAAACACACAGATCACTTGGTCTTGTCAATGGGACAATTTGGCGACTGTTTAAAAGTAAACTTTCCATTCAGAATCTTCAGGGCATCCATTTCGGCGTCTCGCGCTCGTCATCCACTCGAAACGTAACGTTACTATTTGGCCGGCTCGCAAGCCGAAACGAGTGTGTGTGGCACAAACCGTCCTCGCGCTGCGATCTGAAACCCATTCATTTCAATGGCTTGCGCTGCGCGAGGACGTTTTGTTGCTTCTTCAACCAAAGCGCAAGCGGATCTAGCTAGACCGGAAACAAAACAACAGGCACGCCGCACACACTTGTTTGGGCTTGCGAGCCGGCTTTGAGTGGATGACGAGCGCGAGACGCCGAAATGGATCAGGACGCATGCCGCGTCCTGTTGCAAAAGCATGTGAATAAACTACAAAGTTTGCTAGGACAAAAAGACCGTTAATCGCGCGAATAAAAAAATTAACGCCGTTAAATGGGTTTGCGTTAACGCCGTTAATAACGCGTTAAACTGACAGCCCTAAAAAATATATTAATTATTTATATTTTACATAAAAATATATATTTTCTAAAACCTGGGCTACTCTAAAACTGCAGAAAAATCAAAGCCAAAAATCTGAACAAGTTGTGTTTCAAATTTTAGGTTGATATCTCTAAAAATTAGCTTTCAGTAAGATTTTGTTTGAGCGCAGCACCAAACTTTTTCACTAGGGCACAACCAGACTCCATTACTGCCCATATAAGGGCGCCTCCATTTTTTTTTTTTTGATATTTCAAACTTTTCAGTCCTTTTTTCCAAAATAATTGTATGGATGCTATCTTTAGAACTTTTGGCATGAAAACAAACTGAGGTATCTACCATTTTTTCATGATTTTTCATGTTCTCTGCTATTTTAAAATAAAGATCTGAACTTGCTTTATGAGCATGAAAATATTCTTGTTGCATATTGATAAATTATGGTTCCTCTGTAATATATTTTGAAAATCAGTCACCAAATATGGAAACTAGAGATTCTAAGCTTTCAAATGATATATAGTTTGTCAATATTACTAAAGGTATTTACTAAGATATAATTGATTTAAAAATATAGTGGCAAACGTCCCACCTGTGGGATGGTGACAGTTAAGAGCTATTCATTAATGAATACCACATTAGGAACTAAAGTAAGGTGAAAGGGTTAGTTCACCCAAAAATGAAAATTAAGTCATTAATTACTCACCCCATGCTGTTCCAACCCCGTAAGACCTTCATTCATCTTCGGAACACAAATAAAGATATTTTTGATTAAATCTGAGAGCTGGATCACTCCTCCATAGACTGCCTAAAGGACTGGCTCTTGACGGCCCATAAAGTCATTAAAGAAAATGTTTAAATATTCCATGTGCCTACAGTGGCTCAATTATAAGTTTATCAAGCGACGAGACTACTTTTTGTGCGAAAAAAACATAAATAACGACTTTATTCGACTATTCCATTACTTCTTTATGGGCGCATGCGCGAGAACTGAGATGACGACGTTCTTCTTCGACTACTTCTTGTTACCGGCTGCTCACCGCTTAGGAGTATTACCGCCACCTACCGTATAAGATGAAGATCCATATATAAGGCGCTCCGGATTATAAGGAACACTGTCAATTTTTGAGAAGATTAAAGGCTTTTAAGTGCACCTTATAGTGCGGACAATACGGTAATTGAAAAGCGTATGTACAGCGCGCATCTTCCTCTGCTTGTAAACAGAAAGTTTTGCGCTTCGAGCTGTATCAGCCATACCGTACGTTCAGCGCCGCCGCGAGCGCGGCAAAATTCGCTCTCGCCGCCCTCTGCAACGACGCCGTGGAAAGATTCGTGGACGCTCTGATGCTCTGACGTAGATCGAATGCGTGATCTTTTTTTAAAACTGTATTTAAAGTGGCCGCAAAGCAAACAAGCATGTCGGTCGTTATTTTAGCAGAAAATTTATCCATGTAAATAACTTTAAAATGATAGTGACATATTTGCTAATGAAATAAACAAATTAAAAGCCATATGTGTGTGGTGTGGCTTATGTGTTCATGGTTAAAGGATCAGTTCACTTTTGAAAAAACTTTTGCTGATAATTTACTACCCCATGTCATCCAAGATGTCCATGTCATTCTTTCCTCAGTTGAAAAGAAATGAAGGTTTTTGATGAAAACATTCCAGGATTTTTCTCCATATAATGGACTTCCATGAGAACCAGACGTCCCAAGGTCCAAAAGATCGTTAATAACAGTTTCAGATGCAGCTTCAAATGTCTTTAAACGACACAGACGATGAATAAGGGTCTTATCATGCGAAACGATCGGTTATTTCAAAACTTATTCCAAAAATGTAACTTTTCTAAGGACAAATGGTAGCCTTGCTCTAATATATGAGGCGCGTTTGTAACGTCACGTAAGACGTAATTACGTTCAAAAGGTCACGGGCAATGTAGCCGGAAGTACAGAATCAAAATCGTCCGACATCGTTGTTTTACCTTTTAATTCCTTTTTTTGTAAACGGCGTTTGAGTTAGTTTGCACGTTCAACCTATGCGTTCAACTTACTGACTCTGTACTTCCAGCTACGTCGCCCGTGACCTTTTGAACGTAATTACGTATTACGTGACGTTACAACGCGCCTCACAGAATAGAGCAAGTCTAGCATTTGTCCTTAGAAAAGTTACATTTTTGGAATAAGTTTTGAAATAACCCATCGTTTCGCATGATAAGACCCTTATTCATCGATCTGGTGTCGTTTAAAGACATTTGAAGCTGCATCTGAAACTGTTATTAACTGTCTTTTGGACCTTGGGACGTCTGGTTCCCATGGAAGTCCATTATATGGAGAGAAAATCCTGGAATGTTTTCATCAAAAACCTTAATTTCTTTTCGACTAGAAGAAAGACATGGACATCTTGGATGACATGGGGGTGAGTAAATTATCAGCAAAAGTTTTCGAAAGTGAACTAATCCTTTAAGTGCTATTATAATTTGCATTCCTGCTGAAAAAGTGTTCTAGCACGAAAAATCTTGCTATAAATAGTGTTGCGCGCCCTCTTTATCAAATTCAAATGATCAACCTCCTCTATTTTGCTTGGGAACTAATGTGGTCGGAACTAAAGTTTACAGGACCTCGTTCTCTGGAATTCTCTCAAACGGAACACTTCTACATTACGATTGGTTGCCGCCGAACCGAGTCATTGCTTATTACCATAAAGTTGAACTGATTCCAACTCTCCTCGCCGCTCTCACCGTCCAAGACGCGCCGCTCTCGCCGGAGCTCGCCGCCAACTCTCATTGAAAATGAATGACTTCCGGCCACTTTGACGCTCTCGCCGGCGGCGGTGTGAACGCACAGATAGACTGTAAAGATATCAGCACGTCATTTTATACGGTAGGTGGCGGTAATACTCCTAAGCGGTGAGCAGCCGGTAACAAAAAGTAGTCGAAGAAGAACGTCCTCGTCTCAGTTCTCGCGCATGCGCCCATAAGGAAGTAATGGAATAGTCGAATAAAGTCGTTATTTATGTTTTTTTCGCACAAAAAGTATTCTCGTCGCTTGATAAACTTATAATTGAGTCACTGTAGGCACATGGAATATTTAAATATTTTCTTTAATGACTTTATGGGCCGTCAAGAGCCAGTCCCTTAGGCAGTCTATGGAGGAGTGATCCAGCTCTCAGATTTAATCAAAAATATCTTCATTTGTGTTCCGAAGATGAACGAAGGTCTTACGGGGTTGGTACAGCATGAGGGTGAGTTTTCATTTTTGGGTGAACTAACCCTTTAATGTATTAGTTCATACATGAATTGTTATTAATTAAATATGTAATTGTGGATTAATTCCATAATAACTCATTTTTTAAACTAATAGCGTTAATATGTTAATTACCCGAATGAGCCAAAGCCTTGTATTTCAACGTCCATATAATATGACAGTACACTAATATGCATTTATACATGATTAATTACTTCATTGTTACTGCAAATTCATGTGCAAATTACTACAATTACTAAATGACTAGTTAATAATGATGTGCCCCAACAAGTAAAGTCATAACATAATGATACCTTTGCAAATCATTAGCTAATGATTAATTAAAGCAGACAACTGGAAGTTAAAGTGCATAGCTTTGACTAATTGTGGTAATTAACACATTAATTTACACTATTAGTTCATAAAATATGTTATTATTAATATACAATGATACATTGAATTAATAGCAATTCATGTATTACTTAATCTATTAATCATAAAGAGTCTTTATTAGTTGCTGATGCAGTAATCATTAATTAATGGTTGAGTTCTTCATTAGTTATACATTAACTCATGATTATCTGTACATTAGCTAAGCATGAATTAATGCATATTAGTGCAGCCGTATTGTAAGTGTTACCATTTTGAATGCTTTAAAATGACAAAGTAGTTAAGTTTTTAATCAACAAATGTCTTGACATCGAGTTCTTCTACAGAATTTGTGAACAAAAAATAAATCAGTTATTTTCGATCAACAGATTCAGTTCACAATTCCAACCTGAATGATTCATTCCTGACCTCAATGATTCGCTATCGATTCGTTGACTCGCTTCGCTCAGTCTTTTGATCACACATTTAAAGACTTGTATTTCTCCTTTTGTGTTTCACAGAACAGTCATACAGGTCACGGAGTAAATGACGGCAGAATCCGCGCTATTCAGTGAAATGAACTCTCTGTTCCAGATGGCACACGTACACATGGTGTACACCAACAATAACTGCAATAATTCACCGTATCTACCCTGTCATGAGAAATCTGGCATCAGCAGCATAATGATTTTCTCTTTATCTCGCATCCATTTGAATCATACTGTCATTTTCTCTTTCACCACCCACAGCTGATGGTTTAATCATGAGAGAGAGAGCTCTTTATCAGGAGCCTGTGTGGATTATGTGAGATTTATACCTTCAAGTCCCTGGACTTTGCATAACGACTGACATTGTTTGCACAGAAGGAAGGACATCAAGGGATTTATCACTAATTCAAGATGCTGAAAATCACCAATAACCGACTAGAGTTGGGGATGGAGAACCGCTTCTGAAAGCAGTCGTGCGGGTGAATCGAAAATGACACTGATGAGTTTGAATCAAGTGTGATGGCAAGTAAATAAACAGGCAAGACATCTTTATATTGCATTGTTCACAACAACAG
>JAQIUQ010000435.1:185000-217500 GCA_030378365.1 Hybognathus amarus
TCGAAGTAACTTCTGTTCTGTCACCTGCCAGATGTCATGCAGGGGAACTGTCATCAAATGTCATTTATGTTTTTATTTGCAGGTTTATGCAGTGCCGCTTTTGAAAGTTGTCATCATCGCCACAAGAATTCTTGAATGTATTCAGTGTTTTTCTTAATTAAGGTATTTTCACCAAATATCCTGTTTTAGAACTGATTTTTTAAAGGGATAGTTCACTTTGAAATAAGTTTTTGATATGTTTCATCTTACCTCAAGGGCATCCAAGATGTAGGTGTCTTTGTTTCCGCAGTATTTTCAATTTTGATATTTTTAGGTCTAACCGTTCTTGTCTGTTAGTCATATAATGGAGGTCTATGGTCACCACCTCAAAGAGCATGCACAGAGAAGTCCAAATTAAACATGATTTAATGACTTGTATATGTAAGTACACATCAATGGCCTAAGACACGAAACGAGCGGTTTGTGTGAGAACATGAACAGTATTTATATAGTTTTTACCTCTGTAACCACAGCCACGCGTAAAAACGATATAAATACTATTAGTTTTTTCAGACAAACCACTCATTTCGTCTCTTAGGCCATCAATGTGTACTTACATTTACGAGTCATTAAATCATGTTTAATTTGGACTTCTCTGTGCATGCTCTTTGAGGTGGTGACCATAGACCTGCATTATATGACTGACAGACACGAACGAGTTTGACCTAAAAATATCAAAATTGAAAATACTGCGGAAACAAAGACACCTACATGTTAGATGTCCTTGAGGTAAGCTAAAACATATCAACAATTAATTTCAAAGTTAATTATCCCTTTAATAATGTGATGTGATAAAATATCCACCCTCGTTGTTCTGCTTTCTGTATTTTTCTTCTTTTTTTTTTCTTCTTTTTTTTCAGACTGTAAAAAACAATTGCTACTATGACTTAAAATATTCGAACTACATTTTCCATTAGCACAACATATTATTTCTGACTGTTGCCACAATTGATCAAATTCAATTAGCAGAAATTCAATAAAAAAATGTGGATGTGGCCTCTTGAGTTGGAGAGGTCTGAAAGCATGTAGTTTGAATACGTCAATGCATACTGAACCTTTTCCAATTTCAATATGACGCTGTCCGTCCAAGTTTAGTGCACTACACTGTATTAGTTGCTGATGCAGTAATCATTAATTAATGGTTGAGTTCTTCATTAGTTATACATTAACTCATGATTATCTGTACATTAGCTAAGCATGAATTAATGCATATTAGTGCAGCCGTATTGTAAGTGTTACCATTTTGAATGCTTTAAAATGACAAAGTAGTTAAGTTTTTAATCAACAAATGTCTTGACATCGAGTTCTTCTACAGAATTTGTGAACAAAAAATAAATCAGTTATTTTCGATCAACAGATTCAGTTCACAATTCCAACCTGAATGATTCATTCCTGACCTCAAATGATTCGCTATTCGATTCGTTGACTCGCTTCGCTCAGTCTTTTGATCACACATTTAAAGACTTGTATTTCTCCTTTTGTGTTTCACAGAACAGTCATACAGGTCACGGAGTAAATGACGGCAGAATCCGCGCTATTCAGTGAAATGAACTCTCTGTTCCAGATGGCACACGTACACATGGTGTACACCAACAATAACTGCAATAATTCACCGTATCTACCCTGTCATGAGAAATCTGGCATCAGCAGCATAATGATTTTCTCTTTATCTCGCATCCATTTGAATCATACTGTCATTTTCTCTTTCACCACCCACAGCTGATGGTTTAATCATGAGAGAGAGAGCTCTTTATCAGGAGCCTGTGTGGATTATGTGAGATTTATACCTTCAAGTCCCTGGACTTTGCATAACGACTGACATTGTTTGCACAGAAGGAAGGACATCAAGGGATTTATCACTAATTCAAGATGCTGAAAATCACCAATAACCGACTAGAGTTGGGGATGGAGAACCGCTTCTGAAAGCAGTCGTGCGGGTGAATCGAAAATGACACTGATGAGTTTGAATCAAGTGTGATGGCAAGTAAATAAACAGGCAAGACATCTTTATATTGCATTGTTCACAACAACAGACATAACACAACCAGTGTAGTCAGATTCACGAATGAATAACTCTTACGAGCCACATCTTTTTAATGAATCAAGTCACAGACAACTCACAAGTCTAAAGTGATTCTCTGAATCACTGAATCAGTTTGAGAGGTTATTAAATACACATCTGACTCACACACTGAACCACAGATCATTATTTTCATATCTATCTATCTATCTATCTGTCTGTCTGTCTGTCTGTCTGTCTGTCTGTCTGTCTGTCTGTCTGTCTGTCTAACTGTCTGTCTATCTATTCGTCGGTCTTATCTGTCTGTCTGTCTGTCTGTCTATCTGTCTGTCTATCCATCTGTCTGTCTGTCTGTCTAACCGTTAGTCTGTCTGTCTATCTATTCGTCAGTCAGTCAGTCAGTTAGTCAGTCAGTCAGTCAGTCAGTCAGTCAGTCAGTCAGTCAGTCAGTCAGTCAGTCAGTCAGTCAGTCAGTCAGTCTGTCTGTCTGTCTGTCTGTCTGTCTGTCTGTCTGTCTGTCTGTCTGTCTGTCTGTCTGTCTGTCTGTCTGTCTGTCTGTCTGTCTGTCTGTCTGTCTGTCTGTCTGTCTGTCTGTCTGTCTGTCTGTCTGTCTGTCTGTCTGTCTGTCTGTCTGTCTGTCTGTCTGTCTGTCAGTCAGTCAGTCAGTGCAGTCAGTCAGTCAGTCAGTCAGTCAGTCAGTCAGTCAGTCTGTCTGTCTGTCTGTCTGTCTGTCTGTCTGTCTAACTGTCTGTCTAACTGTCTGTCTAACTGTCTGTCTAACTGTCTGTCTAACTGTCTGTCTAACTGTCTGTCTATTTGTCTGTCCGTCCGTCCGTCCATCTATCCATCTGTCTGTCTATCTATCTATCTATCTATCTATCTATCTATCTATCTATCTATCTATCTATCTATCTATCTATCTATCTATCTATCTATCTATCTATCTATCTATCTATCTATCTATCTATCTATCTATCTATCTGTCTATCTGTCTGTCTGTCTGTCTGTCTGTCTGTCTGTCTGTCTGTCTGTCTAACTGTCTAACTGTCTAACTGTCTGTCTAACTGTCTGTCTAACTGTCTGTCTAACTGTCTGTCTAACTGTCTGTCTAACTGTCTGTCTAACTGTCTGTCTGTCTGTCTGTATCTCTGTCTATCTATTTGTCTGTCCGTCCGTCCATCCATCTATCCATCTGTCTGTCTGTCTGTCTGTCTGTCTGTCTGTCTGTCTGTCTGTCTGTCTGTCTGCCTGTCTGTCTATTCGTCTGTCTGTCTATTCGTCTGTCTGTCTGTCTATCCATCTATCTCTCTATCTGTCTGTCTATCCGTCTGTCTGTCTGTCTGTCTGTATCTCTTTCTATCCATCTATCTCTCTATCTGTCTGTCTATCCGTCTGTCTGTCTGTCTGTCTAACTGTCTGTCGGTCTGTCTGTCTGTATCTCTGTCTATCTATTTGTCTGTCTGTCCGTCCGTCCGTCCGTCCATCCGTCCATCTATCCATCTGTCTGTCTGTCTGTCTGTCTAACTGTCTCTCTATCTCTCTATCTGTCGGTCTATCCGTCTGTCTGTCTGTCTATCTGTCTGTCTGTCTGTCTGTCTGTCTATCTATTCGTCTGTCTGTCTGTCTATCTATCTATCTGTCTGTCTGTCTGTCTGTCTGTCAGTCCATCTATCTCTCTATCTATCTATCTGTCTTTCTATCCGTCTATCTGTCTGTCCGTTCCGCGGATAAAAAAATACATGCATGCATAAATGTTTATACAATGAAAATGTATACAAATAAAAAAATTGTGCGCACACACTATACAAATATATTTTTAAATAGTGTGTGTGCACTTTTTACATTTTTATACAAATTTTAATTGTAAAAACATTAATTTAATTTAAATACATTTTCGAATTCTAATCATTGGAACACGGGTTAATATATATATGTAAATCCACCTCCACACAGTCAGCGTGAGGGTCCTGGAGTGAGAGACCTCTGCTCTCCTCAGCATCTGTGTTCAATCCCACGGCTGAGAGCAGCAGATGTGTGTCGGCGGGGAGGAGATGCTCGGATAGTGTTTAAACACAGAAACGTGAGACGCTCCGTCTCGCAGAATCATTGAGCAGACGTCACACACATCTGCCCATCAGGACGCAAACGCGCGCGTCTCGACGCCACTAAACTAAATTAAAGTGTCTCTTCACTTTTACACGCCTGTTTGGCCAACAAGACTCCGCCACCAGCCAAACAAACAGTCAAAATGAGAGTTGGAGGGTTTCTAAGCCTTCTGGGTGAATGATTCACAACCCTTCAGGGTCACAGAGGAAATAAACCGATGTTCATACAGCTAGAAGACTTCTGAGGACACATGCTCGCTGCATACACCGACTGACACGAGTCTCGAAGTAACTTCTGTTCTGTCACCTGCCAGATGTCATGCAGGGGAACTGTCATCAAATGTCATTTATGTTTTTATTTGCAGGTTTATGCAGTGCCGCTTTTGAAAGTTGTCATCATCGCCACAAGAATTCTTGAATGTATTCAGTGTTTTTCTTAATTAAGGTATTTTCACCAAATATCCTGTTTTAGAACTGATTTTTTAAAGGGATAGTTCACTTTGAAATAAGTTTTTGATATGTTTCATCTTACCTCAAGGGCATCCAAGATGTAGGTGTCTTTGTTTCCGCAGTATTTTCAATTTTGATATTTTTAGGTCTAACCGTTCTTGTCTGTTAGTCATATAATGGAGGTCTATGGTCACCACCTCAAAGAGCATGCACAGAGAAGTCCAAATTAAACATGATTTAATGACTTGTATATGTAAGTACACATCAATGGCCTAAGACACGAAACGAGCGGTTTGTGTGAGAACATGAACAGTATTTATATAGTTTTTACCTCTGTAACCACAGCCACGCGTAAAAACGATATAAATACTATTAGTTTTTTCAGACAAACCACTCATTTCGTCTCTTAGGCCATCAATGTGTACTTACATTTACGAGTCATTAAATCATGTTTAATTTGGACTTCTCTGTGCATGCTCTTTGAGGTGGTGACCATAGACCTGCATTATATGACTGACAGACACGAACGGTTTGACCTAAAAATATCAAAATTGAAAATACTGCGGAAACAAAGACACCTACATGTTAGATGTCCTTGAGGTAAGCTAAAACATATCAACAATTAATTTCAAAGTTAATTATCCCTTTAATAATGTGATGTGATAAAATATCCACCCTCGTTGTTCTGCTTTCTGTATTTTTCTTCTTTTTTTTTCTTCTTTTTTTTCAGACTGTAAAAAACAATTGCTACTATGACTTAAAATATCGAACTACATTTTCCATTAGCACAACATATTATTTCTGACTGTTGCCACAATTGATCAAATTCAATTAGCAGAAATTCAATAAAAAAATGTGGATGTGGCCTCTTGAGTTGGAGAGGTCTGAAAGCATGTAGTTTGAATACGTCAATGCATACTGAACCTTTTCCAATTTCAATATGACGCTGTCCGTCCAAGTTTAGTGCACTACACTGTAACAAAAAAAGATTTTAAAAGAAGTTTAATCTTGTAAAACACACTCCACAGTAATATATTAGTCTTTCCGTTTCAAAATCTCACATTTAATTAAATGCATTCTACTGAAATGTCCTAAAACTTTCTTTAATGTACACTACCGGTCAAAAGTTTAAGATCGGTAAGATTTTTTATGTTTTTAAAAGAAGTCTCTTCTGCTCACCAAGGCTGCAATTTTTCGATAAAAATCCACAAAAAACACAGTAATATTGTGAATATTATGACAATTTAAAATGACTTTTTTTATGTTAATATATATTAAAATGTAATTTATTCCTCTGAAAAAAAGCTGAATTTTCAGCATCATTACTCCAGTCTTCAGTGTCACATGATCCTTCACAAATCACTCTAATATGATGATTTTATGCTCCAAAAACATGTATGATTATTATCCATGTTGAAAACAGTTTTTTACATTTTTATTTCAGGATTCTTTGATGAATAGAAAGTTCAAACAGCTTTTATCTGAAATGGAAAGCTTTTGTTACATTAAACACTACCCTTTAAAAAGTTTGGGGTCAGTAAGAATTTGTATTTTATTTTTGGGGGAAATAAATCAGAAATCAATACTTCTATTCATCAAGGATGAGTTACATTGATCAAAAGTTACAGTAAAGACATTTATAATGTTAGAAAAGATTCAAATTAAATAAATGCTGTTCTTTGAACTTTCTATTCATCAAAGAATCCTGAAATAAAAATGTAAAAAACTGTTTTCAACATGGATAATAATCATACATGTTTTTGGAGCATAAAATCATCATATTAGAGTGATTTGTGAAGGATCATGTGACACTGAAGACTGGAGTAATGATGCTGAAAATTCAGCTTTTTTTCAGAGGAATAAATTACATTTTAATATATATTAACATAAAAAAGTCATTTTAAATTGTCATAATATTTCACAATATTACTGTGTTTTTTGTGTATTTTTAATCAAAAAATTGCAGCCTTAGTGAGCAGAAGAGACTTCTTTTAAAAACATAAAAAATCTTACCGATCTTAAACTTAAACCGGTAGTGTACATGCATCAAATGTAAGAAATATATCTGCCACACCCTGTAAAAACAAATATGTCATTTACACGTCTTCTGAAAACTAACATACACATAACACAACATGGAATGAAACCGACACAGTCGACACACTCATGACAGATGTGGTGGTTTTCATGCCTGAAGTCGTGATCATACACACACAGATGTGTCGTGTGAGTGAATCTGAAGTGGGCTGTCATCTCTTCCAGATGGCCGACTCAAAACACTTCATATGACGGACCGGGAAAACAGCACAGAGTCTGTGAACCGCTTAGCAATAGGGTAAATCCTTGACATTTTTAAAAAAGCTTTAGCTGAAGAAGAGAGAAATAAAGTGAGAGACTGTCGTCACAGTCTAATTCTGCACAATACTTCCTGCAACAGACACAAGTCCCTTTCAGCCCAGATTTGGGGATAAAACCAGCGTCCTCCACTGAAGCAGCTAAATTATTTTTAGTATTAGAGAGAGAGAGAGAGAGGATTGCGTAGTGGGCCGCAGATTCTGCCGCGGTTACGGATTACCGCTTGCTTGTAAATCCCATCAGAATGGATTGAGAGAAAATGAGAGAAAGAGAGAGCAAATAAGAGAATCCCAACCTATCCGCTCACAAATCTGTGTGTTGCTTCAGTTTATATGAGTCTCGCTCTCCTGCAAAGGATCGAACTTTGACGTTCAGAGGACAATATTACACTCTCAAAAAATAAAGGTTCTTTATTTGCATCGACGCTTCCATGAAGAACCTTCAACATCCATGGAATATTTCCATTCCACAAATGGTTCCTAGTAGTGGAAAAGGTTCAGATTTTTAAAATGTTTAAGAACTGGTCACTGAAAGGTTCTTTTATTGCATTGCTGTGAGAAAAAAAGCCCCATTTGAAAGCTTTATTTTTGAGTTCGGATTAAATTTGAGTTCATATTGAGATCTGGCCAGCATGAACGGATCTGAAAGCTGGTGTCTCATTTAATAGCGCTGGTTCCTGTTCCCCAACCCCCATTCCTGACGTCTCTGATCAGTAAGCCAGGCTGAATGGAGTTAGTTCTCATCATCTACTCCAGCGCTGGTCATCTGTGGTTTCTACACCTCCTCAGAAACATCCACAGACCTGAGGCTCTCAACAAAGTCACTATCAAAAGCCCTGATTCAAAGAGAATTTCCTGTAACTAGATCTGGAGGAGCCTGGGCTTCAGACACACACACACGCACACACACTCGCCGGCTGATGCAAACGACACACCAAAACACCAAGAGCTCACGAGCTTCAAGCTGACTGGCTTGATGTGATTTCAGGGAGGATTAGAAGGCACCGGGCAGCTACAATGAGCACTTCTCAAGGACAATCTTTCAATCTATATAGCTAAATAAATAAATACAAATATTTAAAAAACAACATGCGTGTGACTGGTGCAGTCTGATTCATGAGAAAGTGACTCTGAGTGGTTTCATTAAAGAATCGTTCTAAAGATTCACAATTCAAAATGTCCTATATAGTTATTATATTTTCACACACAAAAAAATTAACTATTTATACATAATTAAAACTTGTCCTCCTTGATGTTCATACAGTGTGAACGGTGTAGTCTGTGTAGTTGTTTCAACCAAAATTTGGGTCAAATATGGACAAACCCAAATGTTGGGTTAAATATATACAAAAAAAATTACAGTTGAAAGTGAAATTTGAAGTTGGGCTAAAATTTTAAATTAACTACATTTTTTAACCAAACATTTGGGTTTGTCCATATTTGACCCAAATTTACTATGGACAAACCCAAATGTTGGGTTAAAAATGTAATTAAACAATTTACAGTTGAAAGGTAAAGTTGAAGTTGGGTTAAAATGTTAAATTAACTACATTTTTTAACCAAACATTTGGGTTTGTACATATCTGACCCAAATTGAATATGGACAAACCTAAATGTTGGGTTAAAAATGTAACAATTTACAGTTGAAAGCAAAAGTTGAAGTTGGGTTAAAATTTTAAATTACATTTTTAACTCAACATTTGGGTTTGCCCATATTTGACCCAAATTTAATATGGACAAACTCAAATGTTGGGTTAAAATGTAATTAAATAATTTACAGTTGAAAGTGAAAGTTGAAGTTGGGTTAAAATTTTAAATTACATTTTTAACCCAACATTTGGGTTTGTCCATATTTTACCTAAATTTCATACAGACAAACCCAAATGTTCGGGTTAAAAATGTAATTAAACAATTTACAGTTGAAAGTGAAAGTTGAACTTGGGTTAAAATATTAAATTAATTAAATGTTTAACCCAACATTTGGGTTTGTCCATATTTGACCCAAATTTAATATGGACAAACCCAAATGTTGGGTTAAAAATGTAATCAAACAATTTACAGTTGAAAGTGAAAGTTAAACTTGGGTTAAAATATTAAATTAATTAAATGTTTTAACCCAACATTTGGGTTTGTCCATATTTGACCCAAATTTAATACGGACAAACTCAAATGTTGGGTTAAAATGTAATTAAGCCATTTACAGTTGAAAGTGAAAGTTGAATTTGAGTTAAAATTTAAATTACATTTTTAACCCAATATTTGGGTTTGTCCATATTTGACCCAAATTTAATATGGACAAACCCAAATGTTGGGTTAAAAATGTAATCAAACAATTTACAGTAGAAAGTGAAAGTTAAACTTGGGTTAAAATATTAAATTAATTACATTTTTAACCCAACATTTGGGTTTGTCCATATTTGACCCAAATTTGGGTTGACACAACCCATCTTTTTTTAGAGTGTATATAGGACAATTATATACATTGTAAAAAAAAAAATATTTATACAAAAAATATGTACAATTTTAACAATTTATACATAATAATTCAAATGTTATTTTCAAAAACATACAATGTGGCCAGTGTAGTTTGTTTAAACAGAAAATTTGCTTTTATGAGTCATTTCTTTTAATGAATCATTCAAATGACTCACAAACTCAGAAATTACTAGTTTGAATCAGCTTGAAAATTAGACCTGGTTGATATAAAGTGTTAATTTATAGTGTATACAGTTTATCTATTGAATGTACCTATTATTTGAGATATGAAGTAGCATGTAAAGTAGATTTTCACAAGCAGATCTGTTCTTTTGGCTCATGTTCTGTGACTCAAGTACTGGTATTTGTTGCATGTCAGTCTATTGAGGAATCATCAATTTCAGACGTACCTGCTTCTGAACAACACATAAGAAAGCAAACCGCTGTCTCGTCCTGAGTAAGTGGCCTGAATAAACTAAAAAGTGGACCTCAGATGAGCTACCTGTTCTCCCAGTCACAAACTCATTCAGCGATAATCAAACGCTCTCTTGAGGATTTCACACAGCAGAAACATTTCCAATAAAGCTCTGCCGTCTCTGACAGGCAGCCATTTCCTCTTGTTCGAGTCAGAATCTTAAAGCGACAGCAGAGTTTTATGAGGTGTGAAGATCGGACTATATTTGACACTCTCAGCGTCTCACTCGTCTCAGTATGGGACAAGACAGAAGCACAACGGAACCTACTGAAGCTTTACTTGCTTCATTTTACCAGCGCATTACAGGTTTATCAGTCCCGTGAACCAGAAACCGATCGCTATACAGCAAACTGAAGTGTCTCACCATGATGACTTTGTTCAGATATGTTGGACTGTGAATCATGGGCAAGATTCAGTTATCAATCTCATGAAGATCATTTCAATGATCTCCTAGCTTGTTAGAGAAAGTTCTTCAAGTTCAGTCTAAGAATCCGTCTTTAAGAGAGCCTGATTTGATTACGAACAAAACTTGTTTATTGCTAATAAATGAGGCATCCAGATATTCCAACCATCTGTTCATTAACCTGCACAGAAGATCAGTGAAAAGAAGGAAAACATTTGTTTACTCACAGCTGTCTGTTCCTCCTAAATAAGTCAATTTGTATATCATGTTCCAGTTAGTGAAGATTCATGAACTCAAAACGAGTTTTATAGGCTGATGCTGAAGGAGAAAACCTCCTGAAGTTCCTATGGCAACACTGGAGAATGTTCTGAAGTCACTAAAAGATTCTATATGATTCTTATAGAAGGTTCTGAAGATGTAATGATGCTAAACATTTCCACAGATCTAGAACTTAAGTTTCATTGACGTTGAAGAAGAAGGGAGAGTTTTCAGGAGAAAATACCATGCATCAATCATTCATTCAGCCATCCATCCATCCATCCATCCACCAATTAATTATCCATTCACCAATCCATTCACCTATCCATCCATCCATCCATCCATCCATCCATCCATCCATCCATCCATCCATCTATCCATCCATCAGTCATCCATTCACCCATCCATCCATTCATCCATCCATCCATCAGTCATCCATTCACCCCATCCATCCATCCATCCATCCATCCAATATTCCATTCACCCATCCATCCATCTATCCATCCATCAGTCATCCATCCATTCACCCATCCATCCATCCATCCATCCATCCATCCATCCATCCATCCATCCATCCATCCATCCATCCAATCACCCATCCACCCATCCATCCATCCATCCATCCATCCATTGACCCACCAATCCATCCATCACCACTTCATTCACCCATCCATCCATCCATCCATCCATCCATCCATCCATCCATCCATCCAATCATCCATTCACCCATCCATCCATCCATCCATCCATCCAATCATCCATGCATCTATTTATCCATCCAATCATCCATTCATCCATCACTCAGTCAGTCATGCATTCATCCATCCATCCATCCATCCATCCATCCATCCATCCATCCATCCATCCAATCATCCATTCACCCATCCATCCAATCATCCATTCATCCATCCATTCACCCATCCACCCATCAGTCAGTCAGTCATGCATTCACCCATCCATCCATCCAGTCATCCATTCACCCATCCATCCATCCAATCACCCATTCATCCATCAATCCATCCATCCATCAATTCACCCACCAATCCATCATCAATTCACCCATCCATCCATCAATTCACCCATCCATCCATCCATCCATCCATCCATCCAATCATCCATTCATCCATCCATACATCAGTCATCCATTCACACATCCATCCATCCGTCAGTCCTCCATTCACCCAGCCATCCATCCATCCGCCCAATCATCCATTCACCCATACATCCATCAAATCATCCATTCACCCATCCATCCATCAGTCATCCATTCACCCATTCACCCATCCACCCATCCATCCATCCATCCATCAGTCAGTCAGTCAGTCAGTTCAGTCATCCATTCACTCATCCATCCATTCACCCATCCATCCATTAATCATCCATTTACCCATCCATCCATCCATCCATCCATCCATCCATCCATCCATCCATCCATCCATCCAATCATCCATTCACCCATCCATCCATTCAGCCATCCATCCATCCATCCATCCATCCATCCAATCTATTCATCCATCCAATCTATTCATCCATCCAATCAATCCATCCATCCATCCATCCATCCATCCATCCATCCATCAATCCATCCATCAATCATCCATTCATCAATCCATCCATCTGTTCATCATCTATCCATCCATCCATCAATCATCCATTCACCCATCCAATCATCCATTCACCATCCATCCATCCATCCATCCATCCACCAATCATCAATCCTTTCATCAATCCCTCTATCTGTTCATCATCCATCATCCACTCATTCATCATTCCATCCATCTGTTCATCATCCATCCATCCATAATCAATCAATCATCCATTCATGTATCTATCCACCATCCATCAAACATCCATTTATCATCCATACATCAATCAACCATCCATTCATCACCATTCATCTATCATCCATCCATCCAATTATTAATCCATCCATTAATTATTCATCCATCCATCACTTTTTAAAATTTTCTCCAAGTGTTCAAACAAACCTTTGTCAAGCCAACAACATTAATAGTTTGTCTCAACCAGCTTTCAAATTGCACTTCTGCTTCCTGTTTGCTGGTTCAAATTCAGGAATTTAACTATAATTTAAAAGCTATTCACAGTAGAATCATATGCATCTGTAGCACCAACTGAGTTAAAAACTGAATATAAATTGTTAATAGTGTTAGGGATTTGAACAACAATGAGCAACAGAGATATTGTTGCATGGCTCAGCAAGAACTGCTATAAACAGACCAAAAGCACAAACAAGTACAGGAGGTTGAGAACATCCTATGTATATTTCAAACTTCACATGAAGATGCTAAAAGCCTGTTAATGCTAAATCTCAACGGGTCTGAACTCATAGCATGGTGAGGCGAGAGAAAAACAAGAAGAGAGCAGTAGATGAGAGGGGAAGGAGAAACAAGGACACGATGAATAAGAAGAGAGGTCTAGAATCACTCAGAATCACATTGAACTAAAAGAAGAAGAAAAAAATCAATCGCTGATACCTGCACTGACCAAACATATTGATGGCTGACAAGATTAGCAGGGATCAAGCTAAGCATGTGTGTGTGTGTGTGTGTGTGTAGTACACACACACACACACACACACACACACACACACACACACACACACACACACACACACACACACACACACACACACACACACACACACACACACACACACACACACACACACACACACACACACACACTGTGTACTCTACACATTCAATCAGATGCTGCGTTCTGAAGGCCAGCTGAAGAACTGCAGACTTGAATGCCTCCAGCACAAAGATAATCATTTACCTTTTTTAAAACAAACGCTGCTAATTAAGTGTCTGCCCTCTCTTTAGTTGAACGCTTGGCTGAAGTGAATACGCTGCAAAGGACGGTGGTTTGAAGAGTGTCAGAACACCTCTTGTTCAAATTACTGCACACACCGGTAATCAACAACAACAAAAAAAGTGTCCTCAGCTGCACTTTCAGCTCCTGAAGCCGGCGGAGAGAGTGTGGGGAAAGATCCTTTAAAACTCTCGCTTGCCAAGCTACTCATTATCTGAAGTGACCGTCAATTGACATTTGCAACCCATTTAACTTACATCAACAGACATGTGACTTGATTTTATCCATCTGGAATCGATTGGGTAGTGAAAACTGTTTTTAAATGTTTCTAAATACACTTATAAGAATAAAAAAAACAAGGCAACAAAAGGTTCCGTCTGTAGTTTCGCTGAAGAGACGACGACTGGTTCACGTCTTAAAGGGGCACCTACTGTATTATGCGCCTTTTTACAAGATGTAATATTGGTCTTGGGTATCCCCAGAATGTATTTGTGAAGTTTCAGCACAAAATACCCCACAGTTAATTTATTATAACCATTTGAAAATGTCATTTTTGGGGCCTGTTTTAAAATAGGCTGTTTTGCTGTATACAACCTTAAATGCAAATGAGCTGCATATCCCGCCCTGCCTTTGGATGAGGGCGTAACTTTATGGCAGTCAGTGTAAGCAGAAAGGCTGAGAGAGTGAGAGACGCTGTTTTGTATGTCATTCAGCCGTACATGTTTGAATCGGAATATATAAATAGTCTCTGATCAGACCCAGATGACGAAGAGACTCTGGCAGAATAAACACAAATGAATATGGACCAGTACGTCTCGGTATAGTTATTTGATACATTTATGTTTATGGAGTTGTAATCGCGTCCCCTTTGAAATTATGGATGTGCAACACACACAGACACACACAAACACTAACATTGGCGCAATTTTTTGAAACTATATACACGTACTGTGATAAAGTTTGCTACGCACAAGCGAAATTACATTTATGCGAGGAGGAGGGACCTGTTGCATCATGTTTACTTGTCATACAGGTGCTTCTGTGGCAAATGTGAGATGGCGGCTAACTTACAGAACAAGAACATATATGCAGTTTTAAAATTCAATATATTTAAATATAAAGTGTTTTTATTTATATATATATATATATATATATATATATATATATATATATATATATATATATATATATATATAAAGTGTGGTTACACACTATAGACCTTATGCACCAGAGAAACGTGGGCGCTGTCATCTTTAGAATATTGTCTTCGAACTTCCGTTTTGCGGTCGCTCTGTATATTTCTATGGCATCGCTGTCAGGAGTAATTAGCTGGTGAAGTGGATTTACTTATTGTTGAGTTAACAAAAGTTATCATGAGCATTGTAATGTTTATCATAAGCATTGTAAAGCAGATGTCTTAACAAATGTTGACCGGGATTTTTTTACGAGCAGTTCATTCATACCCAGGGACTTCGACATTAAGGCTTGTCCACTTGTCCGGGACTTTTTGTCCTTGTTTTTTGTAGGACAAGTAGAAGAGAAATTAGTTGTCCAACCGGACAAGTTAAATTTCAAACAAAATAAAATGCCATGTTACTTCACGTTATGTGCCACTCGTTACGTCTATTTTACGGATTTAATTTTACCGATTTGAAATGAAGACATTTTTTGCGCTGCCTGTGAATGTCCTGAATGTGACTCACAGAAAGACGCGCGCCAGTATAATGCGCATGCACAGACCACGTGCCAGAAGTTCTCTTCGCGCTTGAACGAACATCAACAACACACACAATTAAGCCAAAATGTCATTTGTCGAGTATCTTCATAACATAAGAGCAGTCTTATGATGGACATAAGAGTTGTGACTCGTGAGAGAATGAGGCGCGTGTGAGATCCGCGTCTCTGTCCACAGGCTGCTCTTAAAGGGCCAGCTACCAATAAAAAAGTAAAGTGTCAGTAAAGTTAATAAAAGAACAAAGGGAACAGAGAAAATTACTCACTGCTCTTGACTAAAGAACTTGTGTAGCTTCAATAAGTAGTAGTCTATATATAATTTATAATTTTTGCAGCACAGACTGTTTGATAACTTTATTCAATTTCTGTATATGTCCTACCTGTTAGACAGTTAATTTTTATCCAGATCAATGGCTTATTGATCATTATAGGTGTTATCAATCATGTAGTTGTTATTGCTAATTTCAGAATTATCACTAATCTGTGTGTGCATTTGGTTTAGAACCAAACAAGTTGACTTATGAAACCATTTGTTTATTATATCGCAATCGCATATCACAACCGCAATATTGACCTCAATAATCGCAATATGACATTTTCCCCAAATCATGCAGCCCTAGATAAAATTATAAATCTTTACCCGGACAAGTGACTTTTGTGCATGGACAAGTGAAACATAAATGTACACAAAAAGTTAATGTCAAGCCCTGATACCTATGCAAGATCGATGTGAAAATACAGACCAGAAGTCAAAAGACAACGAGCGCAGCGCTGAAAAAGGGCGGGGCTACATAAGGTCTATACAAACAAGGTTTAAATTATATACACAGACATCCACGACGATATATAACGATGACAACAACTTTAGACGCATTTGTTGTTGAATTGGCTGACATCGACAGCTCAAAAAATCATAAAATACACTTTCTGGAGATGACGTTGGATCGCAAACAGCAGA
This sequence comes from Hybognathus amarus, assembly GCA_030378365.1. Taxonomy (NCBI): domain Eukaryota; kingdom Metazoa; phylum Chordata; class Actinopteri; order Cypriniformes; family Leuciscidae; genus Hybognathus; species Hybognathus amarus. The sequence continues at coordinate 201,107 of JAQIUQ010000435.1, forward strand.
CGACGATCCACACTTGAGGATTAAATTTGAAGCAAGACCTGCTTTCAATTGACTTCTCGTTCACAAAACAGAAAATGATTTGCTCAAACATAAACTTATTTATGAAGGAAAGGCGCCACTTAAACTTCCAAAATACAATACATCCAATGCAAAACATCACCTGAAAACACTGTTTCCTGACAGAAACCCTCACTGAGAGAATAACTCCAGACAGCCTACAGGTGCATCACCTTGAGACCCTGAATACGGAGTATACGGGAGCAAACAGACAGATGTCAGTCTCGCGAGTGTTTTGTTGAAGCTGTGCTCGTTCCTCTCCCTCAAGGTTGCTAGACTGTACCTGGGAAAACAGCTGCGGAGCCTAATCTGAGTCAGCCCTGATCCGCACAAATAAAACACAAACCCAGCACACGCAAGCTTATCAGATATTAAAAAAAACAAATGATATGAGCAAGAGCGCCTGCAACGATTTCTCATTTCCTCTCTCGAGACCCAGGAGTTCATCCTGTGACTGTCGAGCGGCACACGCGAATCAATAAACGGGGTCCCTGCGGACATCTGTTTGGACAGGTGCGCTGATGAAGAGGGAGCGTCGATGGGCATCTCCCGATACAACACCACGGGGCAAGAGCCAGATGGCGACGGGCGCTTCCGAATAAACCAATAAGCCACCTGAGACTGTGTGCAACTGTTTTTACCAAGCAAAGCTTTAAATCTTTAAAGCTTTCATCTGCATGAAACCAAAAGACGCAATCGTCTTTTCATTTCTCGAATGAGAAACATGTAGGGCGGGGTTTGATTTTGTTCATGAGGAATTGATTGGGTGGTTGTGGTATGCTATTGGTCAATCTCATGTCATCGTCTTCAATCATCGCAACAATAGCATACCACAACGAGACAACCATCCAATCAAATTCCGATAAACAAAATCAAGGTTTTCTTGTTCGATTCCCACTGGGATCTAAACCACAAAGAATAGTCTATTACAACCACCTTTTCATGCAGACTTTGTGAAAAATGAATACTGTTTAAAATAAATTACAACAAATAATGCAACAGTCTGGGGTGTAACGATACATGCATTCGGATTGAACCGTTCAATACGAGGCTTTCAGTTCGGTTTTCCAACGGTTCGTTGGACCATTTTTCCTGCCGACCAAAATTTCGTTATTTTAAATGTAGGCGCGTTGCGAGTGGAAAACGCGCTCATAATGTAAGAGACGCTGGCGTGACCACAACTTTGCCCAACATAAAATAGCAAATGTAATGTAAGCAGAACGAAACTGAGCTACTCGTTACTGTGTGGTTGACGGACCGTTTATCAGTTTGGACCAATGCAGCGCGAGCCGATCTTGATCATCAGTTCTGTTACTACACAGCGAAATTCAGTAAAGAAAACATTTGAAATTCGCCACTGAAGTAATAACATCGCTGCGAGATCTAGTGAGAAACATTCACATTTTATTAACGGATCAATCCGCGCTGATGTGGAAACCAGGAACAAACTTTGTGCCATGAATGAACTAATCAGAGTGTCCACAGATCAGCAACATTCACCATGGATTTACTATATAATACTACTAACTGTAATTTTGGCAGGAATAGTAGGCTATAATGCTTTCAAGTAACATCATGTCGGTTGTATTTTGAAATTATAAATACAATTGCTGCCCTCAAATGCGAATCTAAACTAAAATAAACCTTTATAACTACTACAATATTACATTTCATTTTGTCCAAGGAGCTGTTTTGTTTTATATGCTCCTAAGAAAAGTCAAGTATAGTTCCATCATTGCTCAAAGTAAAAAAATATCATTCTTTATGATGTTAGTTTTAATAAAATATAACAAAAAAATATATAATAAATCAAGGAAATTTCTCTGGCATTTCTTTCTTTTTGCTGTATCGGAAACGTACAGAACCGTATCGAAACCAAACCGTGACACAAGTGTATCGTATCGAATTTTGTGAACCGTTACACCCCTAAAATATTTATATTACTAATTTAGTGAAGTATTCAAGGTGACTTTAAAGGGGAAATGAAGCAGTGAATCAAGTTTACATGATTTACAAGATGGATTTCCAATATAATCAACAATTATATAAGAAACATGACAAATGTAAACATTAAGAAGAAAATAAGAAAAAACTTTATATCTTTCGCCGCCAGGGCGCCGCCATTGTGGAGTATTCGAACATGTGACGTCACGGGACATCTGCCGTCATATTCCCGTCTCAAAATATTCCCGACGAGACGGGAATATGACGGCAGACATCGCGAACAATGTTTCTATGTGCAGTTTGTCAACATATAACATTAGACGTCGTCTTTTTGTCTAATGACTGTACCTAACATTAGTCGTTCGCGGTCAAAACACTGGTGTGAACAGTTTAATGTCGCGATATTCACTTACTGTCTATAGATAGAGCCTGAGCCAACCAACCGCGTGACGTCACATGTTCGAATACTCCACAATGGCGGCGCCCTGGTGGCGAAAGATATAAAGTTTTTTCTTTTTATCTTCTAAATGTTTACATTTGTCATGTTTCTTATATAATTGTTGATTATATTGGAAATCCATCTTGTAAATCATGTAAACTTGATTCACTGCTTCATTTCCCCTTTAACTATGTGACGCACAACTGTGACTGGTTAACTGCATTCATAAGGATAGAAAGACAAAAATTTTTTTCAATAAATAATGAAATTAAGAACAGTGAATCGCATTGAATCGCTTGGAAGCAGTACCTGCAAGCTGACTGCTGTGTTGTAAAGGCTTGAAACAGTTGGGCATTAATAGTAGAGCCCAGGTGGAGACGTGACGTGGTGAATTTGAGTCCAGCATGTGTTGTCTTCAGTTCCCGTTCTCTAGTCTTGTCTTCCATTCTATTGGTCAGCTATCCCAAGATATCTGTTGTTCAAAAAGACATAAATAAATAAGTCAAATGTATTAGAGCTATTATCAACACACAAGGTCATCAATACCAACCATTTTATTCAAACATACCACACACAATATTTAGTGTTTTATACAAACTGATTATATTATTCAATTTGATACTTAAAGGTGGGGTTCTTTTCAGTGAGTCTAAGTCCCTGTTTACACTGAACCAACCTACAACGACAGAAAAACACACAGAGCATCTGCTTTAGTTTCCGCTCTGACAGCCGCAAGATCATGGCGAACGCTGTGAGCGTGTGTAAGAAATCAGGAACGGTGAGAGAACATTGTGCTTGGTACATTTACATCTACTGACACAAACTTGAGTCTTCAGCAAACAAAGTTTGGCAAGAGCGCTTCCCATAGTGTTTACGCCTAGAGTCAGTAGGCGGAGAGTAGACTTGTAGTCAAGACCGCCGAAATCTGAGACCAAGACACTACCAAGACCAGAAGGTATCGAATGGAGACTCAAGACCAAGACAGACCAAGTCTTTGAGACTCAAGACTCGAAACCAAGACCGAGACCAAAAACAGACTAGTGTTGTTGAAGCTAAGCAATAACTTCTAAGATTTTGTTTTGCATTGCCTGTCTATCTCTGCCGATTTCGAAGTCTCCACATGAATCCATTCTGCAACTTTTAAATACATAAATATTTTTAAAAACTAAATTATAAGCTTAAGTGCAGGAACCGAAAGTTGGTTGTTTTGTCGCTATGGTTACACACACACCGTTGGCTGTGCGCTCAAAGTCATCTGTCAGTTGTGCAGTTACCCAAAATCTCCTGAATGAAGTTAAAACCTATCATGTCACTGATATGTGTTTTACTAAATATGAATACATCAATAACTGTACATGATATGTGTTTTTTAAATCAAGTGATCAAAGTGCTTGTTGCCGCTGCGATCAGTGTTTTCTTGTGTGGCTCACGCACACCGTGTCTTCACTCGGAGCGCGCCTCAATCTGTTGCGAATATCGTCGTGGATATTGTAGTATTGTATTGCTAAATCCACCAACCACTATGTCGGTCTGAGACAGCGAGACCTAGACAAGACCGAGAGGTCTGAGACCAAGACAAGACCAAAGACCGTCAAGACCGTGACAAGACCGAGACCACGTAAAGTGGTCTCGAGACCAAGACCAGTCTCGAGAGATACATCACTAGCGGAAGAATAGACGTTTTTTTTGTGGCTGTTCTGAACACATTCGACCACATGCGTTTTTACACTGGGGGTGGTGATGGCACAGTGGATAAGACACATGGCTTTGGTGTGATGTGTGAGAGACCCAGGTTCGAATCCACTGTGAGACACCAATGTGTCCCGGAGCAAGACACTTAAACCCTAGTTGCTCCAGAGGCGTGCGACCTCTGACATATATAGCAATTGTAAGTTGCTTTGGATAAAAGCGTCAGCTAAATAATTAAATGTAAATGTTAAATGTTACACTACGAAAGCAATCCAGTGTTTTTGACTACCTCTGAAAGTGGCTGAAAGCTCAAAACTTTGTAGACCCTGTTTACACCTGTATTTTCAGCGTCTGTGCACTTGTGATCCCAGCTGTAAACAGGGCGAAAAATATACAGTGTGAACAGTATAGTCAATAGAGGGAATGCATTGATGTCACTTTCCTCAGCCTGACTGAGTGGCAAAAGATCTGCTGCATGACTGGGTTTAATAGGGGAAACTGCAAAAATGCGACTTAAATGAACAATTTTGTCAATTTAAACTAAAAGTTGGACTCAATATAGTGTTCCTTACAACTTACTAAAGATCCAGTGATCCATGAATATTGACATGCAGCCAGGAATCGTGTTGCCTAGACATTTATGTATGCCTGATTTCAACACCAGTGAAATAAAAGCAATATAGATCTAAACATAAAGCAAATTTGCCTGTGAACGCTTTATATAAATACAATAGGTCGGATTAAATCCAGGTGATAACTTATATCAGTGTTATATATAGCCTATATATCATCATATTGATCCAGCCATAAAACTTTATATTTTCTTTTTGGTCAGTATTTATTAAAAAACATCCAATAATGCAGAATATGCAATGATAGATATTCAACTGATGAGATGTTAATATATATAACAATACAAAATTTGCTCCTCTTTCTATAGCAGTCTGTAAAAATATACCTCAGATTTTTTGTCAAATCTAGTTGTAGTCAATCGCAAAGCTCTTTCCCACTTTATATGTGTTGTGTTTGTTTTTCGCAACTTCACGCTGTAAAACAAATACAGCCGCTCTGTCTTTTGCCACTCACTGTGAGTAACTGCAGGCACGCTCGGCCAGTGTCGCCACGCGCATGCTTTCTTATGAAAGTGACTCCGAACCTTACAACACAGTTACAGTGAATTTCCAGCCCGTTCTCATCCTTTAGCGTCACATAAAACGCTATTTGACAAAACTGAGCTGGTACTCACTACCAAGGCACCCTTTATCGGTATAACACGCGGGCTCAAGGCGTCATGAATCCTTTAGTGTAATATGATGAGCTGGCCCTCCCTCCCATACCTGAGAACCTACCCATCACAGCGTGTTATATGTCAAGATCGAGAACGGGTGCCATGGGTAGTATTGTCGCCGGTTTGTCAAGTGGCGTTCTGAGATGATGCTAAAGGATGAGAATGCGTTGGAATTTCAGACTGGGCGATTTCCAAGCAGATATGGCTCTTTACATGTCAGAGTCTTTATAGAAAAATTAAAATTATACAATGTGATATCCAACGCAATTGGTTTCCCACTTACAGCCCATGTGGGAAACCAAAAGCTCGTAATTACACTGCATGAAAGAAAGTGGGGTTTTTTTTACGTCCCTGTAAACTGCCATGAATCCCACTAATTCTCCGGCAGTTATTGGGAGGTCTTCGACGTCAGCGCGTCTGCCTGTACCGACGATCAGAGGAAGCGTGTCCACAGCTCGCGCCTCCGCGTCGGGATTAACAACTCAATTACCATATGAAAAGCAGCAACATCTTTCAGCAGCCCGACCAAGCTTCTCAGTCATTGGGTTAAACAAATGACATCATCAAATCAATCACATCTGATTGGTTGGCAGATCTGTCGCTATTGTAATTACCATAGCTCAGTTTCAGTTTCACATCTCAGTTTCAGCTCAGAGTCTTCCTCAACTCTATTATACATAGTGATACGAACAGTAACAATGGTGTCAGTTTTACCACATCAATCCGAGTGCGAGTCCTCATCCCTTGGAAGTGCAGAAAAGTGATTTGCAACGCTAAAAAATAGCGACATTTCGTCAACATGAACCAAACTCTTCCAGTCTCAGATACAATTACAGAGTTTGCGTGCAGGGCAAAGTGCACGTCACTCGCGGCAGCCAATGAAGACCTTAGGCTGCCATTATGCTAATATGTTACAATCCTATAGAGAGCCTAAGTCCCGCCCCTCCGCTTCCGGCTCATGGGACCTTATTTCGGAAAAAATATGTGTGGTAGTCAATGGCGAGAGACAACTTATCTTTTTATTCCATCTGAACTGTGTCCTGAATTACACATATGATGTTTGTCAATTTAAAAGATAATTCTGAAAGTCAAAAACTTTGCAGTTCGTCATAAAACAGAAGAGTAACATTTAGTTTTATGTGAAAATCGCTCAATGAACTACATCTCCCGGGAAGCGAAACAACGAGCTAGTCGACGAGCGAAACAACGAGCTGAGATCTGGTACAAAACACTCAGACTCGATGCCGTAACGTTACGATTATAACGTGAGACTATAGCAAACAATGACAGACGTTAGCCTCAGTAATGTTAGCATCATTCATTGAGAGAAAATGTGTGCCTTTGGGGTTTGTGGTCTTTGTAATTACGTATTTTTCATTCATGAGGTCTTATACTCAACGATTTTACATCAAATCCCGACTTTCTTGACTTGACTTAAATCAGGGCACAATTCAAACGAGATCGAAAATATTTGTTGTCTCTCGCCATTGACTACCATACATTAATTTTCCGAAATAGGGTCCCATGGTGGTCGACCGGAAGGAGCGACTTAGGCTCTCTATATGTTCATTCAGGGAAGTAAGACTCCAGATTCCTGACGAACTCAGTTTTCAGGAGACAATAACTCCATTTATCTGCACTTTTGTAGACCTTTTTTCATTCACAAAGAGCCATATAACACACTACATGAAAGCTAATATCCAAAAAGCATAGCTATAGCAGCAATTAACTATAATAACCCTGCTATATATGAACTAGCAGTAGACCAGAGTCATAGCGAAATGAGGCACTTTCACAGCACTCACAGAAGGAACAGGAAGTTGGTGCGCATTGGATCTGGTGGCGGGCCAAGCTCCCATGGCAACAAGATGAGATTGGTTTATTTAGCCTAATGTAAAGAGACAACATGCTGGAATTAATCACAGTGTCAGAGGAGGGAAAAGTCAGGAGAATTTCATTTGAAGACAAAAGAAATCAAAGCCATTTCTTCCCCCCTGCCCTTCAACACAAATATACTTCTCATCTCCAGGCCTCAGAGGAGAAGACTCGTGAACGCTTGTCTGGAGATACACCAGACGGCAACAAGCAGACATTTCTCACCACCAAGAGATAGAGAGAATGTGGGTGACAGTGAGAGAATGACAGAAGACTAAAGGTGTCTTATCGCTGTTTCTCTTCAGTTCTGCCGTAAGGACGCACGTCAGACTCCATCAAAATCATTCAAACTTTGAAACGATCAAGTTTTCATATAACTGCCACATGAATGAGCTCTGAAGGTCATGAGTAAATCTTACTCTTCTTTTACACAACCATTTTATTCAAATCTCAAACTTCCAGGTTAAACCTCATGAACACAATTCACACTTGAAATATATTTCAAGCCTGGGCAATAATACCATATATAGCATGATGATGTATTTACAGTATATTGATTATGATGCTAACACCGCAGCAAAGACATTAAAATAACCAGTATTGATGTAAAGACTTGCACATTAAAATGAATGTATTCAAATTGAAATGCAAGAGGCGCAACAAGACATTTAGGATATGGCTGAAGTTGATTTAATATTGTATATTTGTTGGATCATTGAGGGACCCCTGCTGTACCGCTGCGGACCCCCTGTTGAAAACCCCTGCTGTACGGCAATGTTACTACATACTACCAAATCATAATGCATTTTTATATCTCAGAACCCAACGTATTGATTGCATATAGGAATTAGCATCTACATTCATTTTGCATATATATCACCAAAAAAGTCTAACCCGAACAAATGAATCTGTTAGGAACCAATGTTTGTTAGTGATAGTAAAAGTCTCTTGAACAAATTTGTGTTAATGAATTAAACAGTATAAGCAGTGCAAATCAAATTGTTGCCAAACAAAGTACTCTTTTGAACCAACATTTGTTAGAGTCAGTGAATCAAACACGCACAGAACAAATAATTGCTAAACAAATGTCTCTCCTGAACAGATTTTTGTTAATGAATCAAAACACAGCACAAATACTGCAGACAAATTGATTCCCAAATGAATGGCACTTTTAAACCAATTTGGAAACAATTTTTGTTAGTGAATCAGTTCTAAAACACACGTTGTTGTTTTTTTGCACGTAAAAATGACTCTTTGTTAGTGAGTCAAACAAATATAACACACACAGTGTGAACCAAATGATTCCTAAACAAATGACTCTTTCATAGTTAGGGTCAGTGAATCAAAAAAATTAAGCACAAACAGTACCAACCAAATGATTCACAAACAAATGACTCTTGAATTGAAAAAAAAAAACAAATGACTTTTGAATCAATATTTCTTAATCAAACACAGCACAAATGATTCACAAACCAATAATCTGGTTTACTGACGCTAACAAATATTGGTTCAAAAGAATATTTTTATTGTGAATCATTAGGTCAGTACGGTCTGTGCTGAGATGTTTGATTCACTGACACTAACAATTATTGGTTCAAAAACACAAACAGTGTAGAACAAATAATTGCTGAACAAATGTCTCCCCTGAACACATTTTTGCTAATGAATCAAAACACTCAGCACAAATACTGCAGACAAAATGATTCCCAAATAAATGGCACTTTTAAACCAATTTGGAAACAATTTTTGTTAGTGAATAGAACAAGTTTTTTTTTTTGCACGTAAAAATGACTCTTTGTTAGTGAGTCAAACAAATATAACACACACAGTGTGAACCAAATGATTCCTTAACAAATGACTCTTTTCATAGTTCAGGGTCAGTGAATCAGAAAAAATAAGCACAAAGAGTACCAACCAAATGATTCACAAACAAATGACTCTTGAATTGAAAGAAAACAAAAGACTTTTGAATCAATATTTCTTCATCAGAACACAGCACAAATGATTCACAAACCAAATAATCTGGTTTACTGACACTAACAAATATTGGTTCAAAGAATATTTTTATTGTGAATACATTAGGTCAGGTACAATTCTCTGTGCTCGAGTGTTTGATTCACTGACACTAACAATTATTGGTTCAAAAACACAAACAGTGTAGAACAAATAATTGCTGAACAAATGTCTCCCCTGAACACATTTTTGCTAATGAATTCAAAACACTCAGCACAAATACTGCAGACAAAATGATTCCCAAATAAATGGCACTTTCAAACCAATTTGGAAACAATTTTGTTCAGTGAATCAAACACGCTTTTTTTTTGCACATAAAAATGACTACTTTGTTCAGTGAGTCAAACAAAATATAACACACACAGTGTGAACCAAATGATTCCTAACAAATGACTCTTTCATAGTTAGGGTCAGTGAATCAAAAGAATTAAGCACAAAAAGTACCAACCAAATGATTCACAAACAAATGATTATTTGAATTGGAAAAAGAAAACAAATGACTTTGAATCAATATTTCTTAATCAAACACAGCACAAAATGATTCACAAACCAAATAATCTGGTTTACTGAGCACTAACAAATATTGGTTCAAAAGAATATTTTCATTGTGAATACATCAGTCAGTATGGTCTGTGCTGAGTGTTTGAATTCACTGACACTAACAATTATTGGTTCAAAACACAAACAGTGTAGAACAAATAATTGCTGAACAAATGTCTCCCCTGAACACATTTTTGCTAATGAATCAAACACTCAGCACAAATACTGCAGACAAAATGATTCCCAAATAAATGGCACTTTTAAACCAATTTGGAAACAACTTTTGTTAGTGAAATCAAACAACGTTTTTTTTTGCACGTAAAAATGACTACTTTGTTAGTGAGTCAAACAAATATAACACACACAGTGAGAACCAAATGATTCCTTAACAAATGACTCTTTCATAGTTAGGGTCAGTGAATAAAAAAAAATAAGCACAAAGAGTACCAACCAAATGATTCACAAACAAATGACTCTTGAATTGAAAGAAAACAAAGACTTTTGAATCAATATTTCTTAATCAAACACAGCACAAATGATTCACAAACCAAATAATCTGGTTTACTGACACTAACAAATATTGGTTCAAAGAATATTTTTATTGTAAATCATTTAGGTCAGTATCGTCTGTGTTGAGTGTTTGATTCACTGACACTAACAATTATTTGGTTCAAAAACACAAACAGTGTAGAACAAATAATTGCTGAACAAATGTCTCCCCTGAACACATTTTTGCTAATGAATCAAAACACTCAGCACAAATACTGCAAGACAAAATGATTCCCAAATAAATGGCACTTTTAAACCAATTTGGAAACAATTTTTGTTCAGTGAATCAAACACACGTTGTTGTTTTTTTGCACGTAAAAATGACTCTTTGTTAGTGAGTCAAACAAATATAACACACACAGTGTGAACCAAATGATTCATAAACAAATTACTCTTTCATAGTTAGGGTCAGTGAATCAAAAAAATTAAGCACAAAGAGTACCAACCAAATGATTCACATACAAATGACTCTTGAAACGAAAGAAAACAAATGACTTTTGAATCAATATTTCTTAATCAAACACAGCACAAATGATTCACAAACAAAATAATCTGGTTCACTGACACTAACAAATATTGGTTAAAAACAATATTTTTTGAGAAGTCGATTAATAAGCACAAAGATACCAACCAAATGATTCACATACAAAATGACTCTTGAATCGAAAAGAAAACAAATGACTTTTGAATCAATATTTCTTAATCAAACACAGCATAAATGATTCACAAACCAAATAATCTGGTTCACTGACACCATCAAATATTGGTTCAAAACAATATTTTTGTGAATCGTTTGGTCAGTACGGTCTGAGTGTTTGATTCACTGACAATAACAATTATTGGCTCAAAAACACAGTGTAGAACAAAATAATTGCTGAACAAATGTCTCCTCTGAACAAATTTTTGTTAATGAATCAAAACACTGCAGACAAAATGATTCCCAACGAATGACTCTTTTAAACCAATTTTGAAACAGTTTTTGTTCAGTGAATCAAACACACACAGCAAAAACAGTTAAGACCAAATTTTGCACTAAAAAAATTCTCTTTTTTTGTTAGTGAATCAAACAAATACACAAACAGTGCCAAGCAAATGATTCCTAAACAAATGACTTTTTTGAATCAACATTTCTTAAACACAGCACAAATGATTCACAAACAAAATAATCTGATTCACTGACTGATTCTTCTCAAACAAATATTTTTTCTACTGAATCATTAGGTCTGTACGGTCTGTGCCAGTGTTTGATTCACAAACACTAACAATTATTGGTTCAAAAACACAAACAGTGTAGACCAAATGATTACTGAACTTATGAACCAGCTCTTCTTCAGTGAATCAAAAACATACAGCAAAAGCCATTTCAATTCTCAAACAAATGATATGAGAGCCATTTCTTTCAGTGAATCAAACACATAAATCTCGCAACTTCCTGTTTTGTAATAGTATACGAACTGGGATGGAGCTGCAGTTGTGCAACTGAGTTGGAGAAGCGTGTGATTGTCTATGAAAGTAAAACAGGTCGGCAAAACAGACGTTTCTCTCAAACAATGTTCCTGCTCGGTTTGCTCTGAAATTGCCCACAAGAAGATACTTTCTGTTTCAGAAGGAAACACAAGACCTATAATTCCAGATTCTGGACAGATACATTCTTGTTTGTTTGGTTTTACCTGAGGAACCGCTGGCCAGCGATGATGAGGTGATGGGTTCAGACAGCAAAGGTTTGTGCACGACTGAGCGGAGAAACATGAGGCTAAAACTGCACTGGCAGAAAGTCTCTGTATTTCAGATCAGAATCTCTCTACGCTGAGCGAACTCATGAACTCTTTCACCACAACGGAAAAACACACTATTATGAAGCTTGTAAACAGCAAACAGTCTAGATGTGACTTTACAGAAAAGAAAAGGGTAGGTGAATTTACTATCCATATTAAATATGACTGAAAACAGACATTTTAATAAAATATATTTTACAATAATAAAATATTGTATATGTATATATTTTACACACACACATACTATATATATATATATATATGTGTGTATGTATATATATATATATATACATATATATATATATATATATATATATATATATACAATATTTGCTAAATTTTCTCAGTTCAGCTTAAATGTAGATAGATAGATAGATAGATAGATAGATAGATAGATAGATAGATAGATAGATAAATAGATAGATAGATAGATAGATAGATAGATAGATAGATAGATAGATAAATAGATAGATAGAAATCAGACAGACACACAATGATAGACAGATAGATAGATAGACAGACAGATAGACATAGACAGACATAACAGATACAGATCAGACAGATAGAACAGACAGACAGACAGACAGTAACAGATAGACAGATCAGACAGACAGATAGATAGATAGACAGATAGACAGATAGACAATAGACAGACAGATAGATAGATAGATAGATAGATAGATAGATAGATATAGATAGATAGATAGATAATCTTGACTTTTCACAGACTTTTTTATTAGAATTTAATATTATCAATAAATATGAGTTTATATAAAATATAAATTTATATTAATTAATATAATTAATTTATAGATGTGTTTATATGTATTCCTTTATATATATATATATATATATATATATATATATATATATATATATATATATATATATATATATATATATATATATATATAATAAATGAATAAATAAATAAGTAACATTTAACTATTAATTAAAACTAATAAAATATTAAGAATAAATGTATAATAATAATAATAATAATAATTAATTTGTTTATTCATTTATATTTTTGTTTGCTTAATGTGACTTCTGGAGAAAATGCATCCTGAAAAAGCTTATTAGTAAAAGAAAAAGGGAAAAAAGTTACATCATCATAAAAAAAATTGCATTTACTAGTAGTTAAACTGCAAACATTATGTAGTAGTTTATAACTAATGTCATCAGCCAAGTGGCAAATAACTGTAGTTAATACACCAGGATTACATCATCATAGATTTTAAAATGTGATAACATGAAATTTCATCAATAAACATTGATAGTCTTGATTGGAATAAGGATAAAACAGCAAAAATAAAAAGGTAAAATTCTCATTACTAAGGTTCACAGACTCATTGAAAAGTTTCTCAGATGACGTTACAGTGCAAAGATCTTTAATCGTCTTTAACCAGCAACTGCGTAGTTGAATGTTGGATCTGAATGTGCCACATTGTGTATATTTATAGAATAAATATTCAGCCGTATGTAGGGCCAGAAATCCAGATGGTTCATGTTCTTGCACAGTTATACTGCGCAGCAGCAAAGAACTCACTCGCTGCTTTTGAAAGTCTGTGTGGGAATGTGTGTGCGCGAAAGAGAGAAATCCCCAAGCAGAATGTTCAGCGAGCATTTGTGATTTCGAGATTCCAGCCCGTCGGTCACGAAATATCTCCTGAGGAAAGAAGGTCGATGAAGTTCCCCAGATGGGGGCCTGGAGGAAGGAGCCTTCTCGGGATATCTCAAACACGCGAGCACACCCGAGGAGAGAGGTTCGATGAGGTTCCCCAGATAGGGGCCTGGAGGAGGAGCCAGAGTCAGCAGTATCCCGCACAAGAGCACATCCGAGGAAGAGGGGTCCGTGAGGTTCCCAGATAGGGGCCTGGAGGAGGAGCCGGTCAGGATATCTTCCGCAGCACAAGACACATCCGGGGAGAGGGGTCGTGAAGTTCCCCAGATGGGGGCCCTGGGAGAAGGAGCCTGTGGGGATCTCTCTCCCGCATGGGACACACCCAAGGAGAGGGGTCGTGAAGTTCCCAGGTGCGAGGGGCCAGGAGGAGGAGCCGAGTCGGGATATCTCCCGCACGGGACACACCCGAGGGAGAGGGGTCGATGAGTTCCCCAGATGCGGGCCTGGAGGGAGGAGCCTGTCAGGGATCTCCCCCGCATGGGACACACCCGAGGAGAAGGGTTCGTGTAGTTCCCGAGATGGGGGCCTGGAGGAGGAGCCGGTGTGGGACAGTCTCCCGGACTGGGACACACTCCGGAGGAGAGGGGTTGCGAAGTTCCCGAATGCGGGCCTGGAGGAGGAGCCGAGTCGGGATGTGCTCCCACACGGGACACACCCGAGGAGAGGGGTCGTGAAGTTCCCCAGATGCGGGCCTGGAGGAGGAGCCTATCAGGGTGTCTCCGCATGGGACACAGCCCGAGGAGAAGGTCGTGCGGAAGTTTCCCCCAGACTGGGGCCTGGAGGAGAGAGCCGGTCGGGATATCTCCCGCACAGGACACACCCGGAGGAGAGGGTCGATGAAGTTGCCCAGATGTCGGGCCTGGAGGAGGAGCCGGTCGGGATCCCGCACGGGACACACCCGGAGAGAGGGGTCGTGGAGTTCCCCAGATGCGGGGCCCTGGGAGGAGGAGGCCGAGTGGGATATGTCCCGCACGGCGGACACCGGAGGAGAGGGGTCGTGGAGGTTGCCGACTGCGGGCTGGGAGGAGGAGCCGGTCGAGGACGCGCCCGCAACGGGACACTACCCGAGGAGGAGGGGTCGTGAAGTTCCGCAGGAATGCGGGCCTGGAGGAGGAGCCGGTCGGGACAGATGTCCCGCACGGGGCACACCCGAGGAGGAGGGTCGTGCGGAGGGGGTTCCCCAGATGCGGGCCTGGGAGGAGAGGAGCCGGTCGGCAGATCTGCCCGGCACGGGACACACCCGGAGGAGGGGGCTCCGTGGGCCCCCCAGATCCGGGCCTGGAGGAGGAGCCGGTCGGGAGCACCTTCCGCACAGGACACACCCGGAGGAGAGGGTCCGTGAAGTCCCCAGATGCGGGGCCTGGAGGAGGAGAGGAGCCGGTCGGGGATCTGCCTCCGGCACAGGACACACCGGAGGTAGAGGGGTCGCTGAAGCTCCCAGATGCGGGCCTGGAGGAGGAGCCGGATCAGGATGTGTCCCACAAGGGACACACCCGAGGAGAGGGGTTCGATGGAAGTTCCCCAGATGCGGGCCTGGAGGAGGAGCCGGCGGGGATATCTCCCACAAGGGACACACCCAGAGGAGCAGGGGTCGTGGAAGTTCCCCAGATGCGGGCCTGGAAGGAGGAGCCGGTCGGGATCTGTCCCGCACGGGACACACCCGAAGGAGAGGGGGGGTCAATGGAAGTTCCCCAGATGCGGGCCTGGAGGAGGAGCCCGAGCTCGGGATATCTCCCACAGAGGGACACGCCCGGAGGAGAGGGGTCGGGAAGTTCCCCAGATGGGCGGGCCTGAGAGGAGGAGGGGCCCGGACGGCGGTGTGTCCCACAAGGGACACACCCAGAGGAGAGGGTCGTGGAAGTCCCCAGAATGCGGGGCCCTGGAGGAGGAGCCTGTCAGGGTGTGTCCCGCACAGGACACATCGGAGGGAGAAGCGTCCGTGAAGTTCCCAGATGCGGGGCCTGGAGGGAGGAGCCGGCGGGGAGTGTGTCCCGCACGGGACACACCCGAAGGAGAAAAGGGTCCGCTGAAGTTCCCCAGATGCGGGCCTGGAGGGAGGAGCCAGCCGGGATCTGTCCCACACGGGACACACTCGAGGAGAGGGGTCGTGAAGTTCCCAGATGGTCTCGGGCCTGGAAGGAGAGAGGCCGGTCGGGGGTGTGCTCCCGCACAGGACACAGCCCGAGGAGAGGGGTCGTGAAGGAAGCTCCCCAGGTGCGGGCACCTGGAGGCAGGAGCCGGCGGGGATGTGCTCCCGCACAGGCACACACCCGGAAGGTAGAAGGGCACGTCGCTGAAGTTGCCCAGATGCCGGGCCTGGAGGAGGAGCCGCGTCGGCATGTGCTTCCCGCACGGGACACGTACCCGAGGAGAGGGGCTCGTAGAGTTCCCAGATGCAAGGGCCTGGAGGAGGTTAATGGCCTCTCGGCTCCGCAGACGGAGCTGAAAGAGTTAAAGTTTTCTGCTGTAAAGCTGGAGTCCAGAGGCAGTCTGAACACTACAGCTCTACTGCAGATACACGCCTGGGCCAGAAGTGAACAC
>JAQIUQ010000435.1:222500-238178 GCA_030378365.1 Hybognathus amarus
TCAGAAACCAGTGTGAGATGATTTAAGCTTTGTGACATGTCAACCAAAGTTGATATGTGGGTTGGATGAGTTGTGTGTTCAGAGACGCTCTTTCTGCTTCAGGGTTGATTGTTAAAAGACACTTAAATCCCCCTTTTTCCTGATTCTGATTCTCAGTTTGAAACTTCAGCTGATCGTCTTGACCATGCATGCATTGAGTTGCTGCCATGTGATTAGTTGATCTTTGCATTAAGGAGCAGGTGAAGAGGTGTACTAATAAAGTGGCCGATATCTCCATGAGTGCACATGACTGATAAAATAAGGCCCTGTTTTACACGAGAACGCTCGCGGATGAAAACGCAAAAATATTTTATTGGATGTGCCTTTCGTTTACACGCGACGCGCATTTGAGGCTTAAAAGCGCAAAAAAGTGAAACCACCCTCCAGAGTGGAAATCTTAAAAGCGCTCCACTGGCGTGTTCCCGTGTAAGCGGTCGAAGCGCAAAAGTCTGCTTGACAGTGAAGGTTGTACGCAGGCGACGCGCGGACTTGGTGTTGTTGTAGTATGCACTCCTAGCTGCCTGTGGTGCATACTACATTGAATTTCACACACTTTTGCGCCACAATTTGCACGCGAATTTCCAACACAAAACGCTCGTCTAAACGCAGAATAAAAAGTGATGACGGCAGACGCCACTTTTGCATTTTCTCTTCAGAATCGGTTCCATGTAAACATAACTCTGAAAATATTTTATTTTAACTAAAAATAAAAGATGCGCAACGTCCGCAACGTGGAGGGAAGCGATTTTGAGCATTAACATTTCGGGCATTTTGGAGGACAGGAGTCCAATTTGTCCAGAGATGTATAGTAACAAAGTAGAATTACTTAAGTACTGTACTTAAGTACTAAAATGCTGTATCTGTACTCTACTAGACTATTGTTTTTTCTCTCATACTTCCACTTTTACTTCAGTAGATATTTTCAAATATAATTTAATATCAGGCTGTGCAAAAATTAATTGCGATTAATCGCATCCAAATATAAAAGTCTGTGTTTACATAATATATTTGTGTGCCTGTATATAGTTAACTTGTATGCACGTATATATTTAAGAAATGTGTTACTCATATATAAAATATTTATATAATTATATAATTATGAGAGTATATGTGTATATGTATATATATATATATATATATATATATATATATATATATATATATATATATGTATACAGAATTTAAGCACAAATAATTCTTAAATATATACATGCATGCATATGGTATTTATATATACAAAATAATTATATACAGCACACACAACTATATTATGTAAGCACAGACTTTTATTTTGGATGCGAATTAATGGCAATTAACTTTTGCACAGCCCTAATTTAATGCTTTTACTTACGATTTTTTTAATGTTCTGCTAGTTACTCGTTACAATTATAGAAATTTTCAGAATCATTCGTTACAAGTTGGCTTCATGCAGCCTAAATGGCATGCGGTTTTATAGTGTAATGGTATTGATTGACACATGCATTGACTACTAATGCGTTTGGCGGCCGCAAAGAAATTTGATTCCCGCAAAGCGCCTTATTTGATTGCTAGTTCAAACTTTTTGACTGCTTTCTTTAATGAATTACATGACACTTAGTTGTACTTTTACTTTTTAGCACTTAAGTAGTGAATTTTACAAATAAACTACTTGCTATACTTAAGTACAAAAAATGTTGAAGTACTTTAGTACTTCTACTTAAGTGTGGTGCTTAAAGAGCACTTCAACTTCTACTCAAGTCACTTTTTTGATAGAGCACTCAAGTCCGGGTTTCTAGTACTTTATACATCTCTGGATTTGTCCATCTCTGGTCAGATAGTAATTCATGATGATGAGTGTATTGTATTAATTAATAGGGGTGCAAACAATTTCAGTTGATCTGTGATCTTTACGGATGAGCCTTACAATTCGGCACTCATGTGATTTGCGAATTAACTGCTAAATTTAACCATCACAGAGTGAAAGTTTATCACTTGGATGTGTTTTTTCTTGGCAATTTACATTTCAAACTATTTTAAATGCGGAAGAAGAGGCGAAATTGGGATTTGCGCGTTATCTGTGCTCACAGCCGCATGCCAAAAGCACGCACACGCACAGAGAGAGAGAGAGAGAAAACACGTTCTAGACAGCGCTCAAACACCAGAATTGATTCATCTTTCACATTTACTTGCGCTTGAATGGACAGATACACACAAAATGATGTCAAAATGATGTATTCTCTCGGTTCACGTAAGCAATTGAACAGTTGAGAAGAAACCAATGTGATGAGTATATGCCTATCAGTGCATTCAGTTTTAAAGTGACAGCAGCCTAATATCCCTGCTGTTGTCTGTCATTTAATGCGAAAACTACAGTAAACAAATAATGTTATTTTACATTTAGGCAGCTTGTGTAGGATTACGTGCGCGGTGTAAAGTGAGTACCAAACAGCTTCTCCAGGTGCTCCCTATTTGGTATTCATCTAACTTGATGAATACTAAATAGATGTATAACATGTAAATAGATGGTTTATGATGTGAAAAAATCTCCTATTTCAAGGCCAAAAAAAATATTATTTTCATGACGCGCCCTTTAAAGCAACACACAGGCTCAGCTCTGCTTCATTTCTTCATCTAATCAGGACGCTTGACTGACTCTAATAGGTTTTAAGAGTGAATCTGACGGCACAGCGCACAAAGAAGACTGACCAGAGCTGCCTCTTTCCATCCTAAGGAGCTTATCGAAGAAAAACACATTAAAAATGCAAGTACTAACATGTCTGACACGGGGGTCAGCGAGGCTGAGAGTCACGAGCGGTTATCGGGACGTGTGTCAGGGTGCCAGATTATGGAGATTTCTTTTTATCCGCTGGCTGATAGAAACACAAACATCCCAGCAGTCATCCTTGGGGACTAATGCCCGCTACTCAGGACAGCACAACAACTGACCAACAACCAGACACCATCAATCGCCTATTCTACTCAGTAGGACTGGGTTCAGATGCAGATTTCCTGATTCCACTCCGAGTTCAGTTCGTTTCCATTACGACTCATTTGAATGCATTTCAGTTGCTTACATATGAAAGAAATTCTTTCAATTAATGCTGTATATTATAAAGGAAACATTGGAAATTACAAATGTATTAATTAAATATTGTTTTTAATTGTAATAAAAAAAATAATAATTTAAACTCTCATGAAATAACACCATTAAGCACAAGCTCAAAAGAGTTGAATACATTTATTGTCTTTTAATTAGTTAAAAAGAATCCGTTTATAAGAGTAATTTATTGATGAGCCGGACTACACTGGCTGCATGGTATTTTGATTTATTAAAAAGAAACGCTTCATTTGAGTCCTTTGTTCATTAATCAGACACTGGTTGTCTAGTATGTTTTTGATTCACTAAAAATATCTGGTTCATTAATCAGATTATACTGGGTTGTGCTCTGTTTTTGATTCTCCAGTTCTTAAAGACCCCGATTACTTACTAACTGGAACATCATTTAGAACAAAATCAGGCCTAAACGAAGTTCATTTTGTGTGCGTTTCAGAAGTTTGAAACAGTTTGCTGGTAAACACCACTGAACTACCACTGGTTCGTGGTGATGATATAATAGGTAGGTGTGGCTCTGAGACTCCGCCTTTAAATCTCATTTAAAAGCGACAATGACGCTGTTTAATATTGTATAGCTGTTTGGTTTAACTCCTTAACTGCCACCATCCCGGTACCGGGACGCCTAATTTACTTCTAATATGTTCTATTCTAAATATGACAAATTATATATCGTTGGAAAAGTCTAAGACTTCTAAATAGATATTCTACCCTGTTTTGTATTACAAGTAATTGATGAATTTATGACAAGAGTGCACCTCAAAAATCCGCATCAGTACACTGTAAAAAATAAGCCGTGATTTTTTTATGATAACATACTGTAAAAATGCTACAGTGCAAAACTGTTAACTGGTAAACAGAAAGTTTCCATAATATACACGAGTAAATAACTGTGATATAATTTTACAGTAAAATACCGTTAAATTTCAGTTTTAGAAGTGAAAAAGAATAAATCATTGTATAATTTACAGTAAAAAAACGTAAATTGAAATTCCCACAATTCCCTGTGTCACACTTCACATTTTATGTATTTTTGTTGAAATAACTATGGTTCCTCATATTTTTTTTTCTAATCAGTTATGTACATTAGCGTTTTATGTTACATTTAATGTTGTTAAATTAATGTTTATTGCATTTTTTTATTTCATGTGTGTTACCATGATGGTGCTTAATGTTTGTGAGAATGACACTGTGCAGCTTCTTTAAATAAGTATTGCTTTATACAAGTATTTACTTGTGATGAGCTATGATTGCTTGTGTAACTCTCATCACTGCTCTGATGATTGTTGGTTGTCAGTGTATTTCAATGGTCTAAAACAGCTATCAATACGCCAATAAGTTGGTAAAATCAAAGTTTTATCAGAAAATAAAATACAGTTTATTACTGTAAATTTTAAGCTAAGTCTGTAAAACCATTAACGTTCCTGACGTATTTTTAACGGTAAAGTTCTGGCAACCGCAGCTGCCGTTTTTTACGGTAAAATTTACGTTTTATTTTTTTTACAGTGTAACAGGTCTGACCTTTGTCACAAAAAGTCGATGCACCCACCTTTAATCATTGAAAGTTCTGTTTTTATGCTAAAAGTTTTGTATCATTATATTTCATAATTTGATCAAAACCTTCTTTATTATCGACAAAACACGTCAGAAAGATCTGTGTCTCAAGGTTCCAAATTTTGCAACAGAATTGATATTTGGACAGAAATGTATTAATTTGTTAAGGCAGAATGTATACAAACTAAATTAAATGGAATTCAATGGCACCTAGTGGCTATTTTTGGTACTACGCCTAAACAAAATCTCATGGGAACTTCAATTTTTGTGATATCAACTTGGGAATTTGGAACATAACTTGGTTGGATGTATGGCTTTGATTTTATAGTAATTTTAGAGTAAAACATATTTTGCAAAATATATATTTTATATAAAATAAAAAATATAGTACAGTATATTTGATTTACTGTAAATTTAAACTTCCATAACTTGTTCATACTTTCATTTTTTGAAGTGTTTTCACTTTAGCAATAATCTGCTGAGTGTTTACTTTAAAACAAGACCAAACTTGGGTATATTCCGAAGCATTCTTAATTACGACCATTTAAGTTTGAATAGTGCATTTTAACCCCCATTCTCAGAAAAGGGGGGTGACGGGTAACGGGTTAAAGCAATCTATTGTATAAAGTGCCATTTAAATAGAAGTGACGCAACTTAACTTGACTAGTGAGCCGGATTGCAAACATCCACTTCTCTATGATCGAATGTTTTCTCACCGCTGTCATTTTGGTTGCATTTATTTTGCTATTGTGAGGCTGATTGAAAGTGTGCAGCACAGATTTTCATATTCATATAAACATTGCATACTGTTGTCCTACTGTTAGTTTAGCTTCTATCGATTCTCATTTGTAAGTCGCTTTCGATAAAAGCATCTGCTAAATGAATAAATGTAAAAATGTAAACCCGCAGGCCCATGGACGGGTCAGGGAGAAGCTCCTGTGAACAGGAGCACGTGTCTCTGGGGTGCTTAAACAGGACAGCGAGATAACAAATCCTTTCTTTTGGAGTCTGCAGCCGGAATCCTCAATGTGAGATTCGCCTACGGTTCTCTGCTCACAAAAGAAAGAACAGACGCTCACTAATAAAAGACTGGATTTAACAAACAGATGCAGGAGTTCACCTTCACAGCACTGACACCAGAGGAGACAAAATACTTCAATCAACAGCTCTCTTCCAGTGACCTCTCGCGAGCCGCGGTATTATTTCACACTGCCATATCCATTACAGACACGCAGGACGCTGTGAGAGAGAATGTATTTCCCTTTGAGAGCTGACGGATAGTGTTTTTACAGGGTTCATATACACACAAGGCATTTTATGGATGAGGTCTGAGGCCAAAAGACCTTCGGAGGTGGTTTCCGCTGTGCGGCCCTCCGCTGGTCCGTAAAAGATCGCTTTCCACCCCGTCACTACACTTCAAGTTCAATTCTGCCAACAGACCTTAATAAAAACAGTTTTCTCTTTATTAAAGGAGTAGTTCACTTTTTTAAAAAAAAAAAACAAACTTTTGCTGATAATTTACACACCCCCATGTCATCCAAGATGCCCATGTCTTTCTTTCTTCAGTCGAAAATTGCACAGAATCGAAAAATTTTTTGATGAAAACATTCCAGGATTTTTCTCCATATAATGCACTTTACTGGGCACCAAACGGTTCAACAAAACTTTTTTCGAAGTCATTTGGTTCATTCAACAAACAAAATGAACGAATTGACTCGAAAAAGGATTTTTGCATTTTGATGAACGAGTTCGAACAGGAGAGTTACAGACGCGCATCACAAAACAGAGCAAGGCGAGCATTTGAGCTTATAAAACTTAAACTTTTTTTTTAAATGAGCGATCATTTCGCTTAAGACCCTTATTCAAGCCCTTATTTAAGCCCTTTGAACAGTTTGCAGTATGCACTGAAACTGTCTTTTAGACCACTGAAGTTCATTATATGGAGAAAAATCCTGGAATGTTTTCGTCAAAAACCTTGATTTCTTTTCAACTGAAGAAAGAATGACATGGACATCTTGAATGACATGGGGGTGAGTAATTCATCAGCAAAAGTTTTTTGAAAAGTGAACTACTCCTTTCCTACTGTCACCCACCTTTTTGAGAATGGAGGTTAAAATGCACTATTCAAACTTAAATGGTCGTAATTCAAGAATGCTTTGGAATATATCCAAGTTTGGTCTTGTTTTAAAGTAAACACTCAGCAGATTATTGCTGAAGTGAAAACACTTCAAAAAATTAAAGTATGAACAAGTTATGGAAGTTTAAATCAAATATACTGCATTATATATTTTTTATTTTATATAAAATATATATTTTGCAAAATATGTTTTACTCTAAAATTACTATAAAATCGTAGCCATAAATCCAACCAAGTTATGTTCCAAATTTAAAGTTGATATCACAAAAAATTGAAGTTCCTATTATATTGTGTTTAGGCGTCAGTACCAAAAATAGCCACTGGGTGCCATTGACTTCCATTTAATTTAGTTGTATACATTCTGCCTTAACAAATGAATAAATTTCTGTCCAAATATCAATTCTGTCGCATAATTTGGAAACTTGAGACACAGACCTTTCTGACAATATGTGTTTTGTTAATATTAAGTCGCATAATAAAAGTTAAAACATCACAACTACTGGAATAAAACTAATCTTAAAAACCCGTCGACTAAATGCTGTCTAAAACGTTTTGGATTTATTTGATCAAAATACTGTAAAAACATGCATGTTATTCGTTTTCTATTTGAATATAATGTAGGCTAATTTATTTATGCGATAAATACTCTTCAGTGTCACATGATCCTTCAGAAATCAGTCTAATATGCTGATTTGCACCAAAATAAATATTTCTTATTATCCATGTTGAAAACAAGTTACTTTGCAGAAATGTCTTGGCTTTAAAAACTAAAAAAATATGAATAGAAAGTTCAAAAGAACAGTGTTGATTTGAAATAGAAATATTTTGTAACCATACAAATGTCTTTAAATTGATTAATAGTGACAGCAATGCATCCTTGCTAAATAAAAGCATAAAAAGTTTTCTTTTTTTAATCATTTTGTGAAATGTTTTGATTGCCACCTGGTATTTAATTATAAAATGCATGTACATTTATACATTTTGGCGTAGGTGTCTAAAATGACTTTATTCCTGGGCCCACTCTATATAAATCATATGAAATATTAAGTCAGGAAATACAAGTTTACATATCACAAGATCCATTAGCACAAAACTAGCCCTAAAAACCTGTCTTCTGCTCAGGGAGAACAACACGGTGGCTGCTTTGCTTCTAGTTGTCATTCATGTCTGCACATTGAAATCTTAAGCGAAAATCAAATTAATTGAATAGCATCTAATAAACAACCCTTCAAAAAGTCAATTTCATTGTGCTGTCTGTACAATCCTTTCAAGCCTGTCACTGCATCCATTTATGGCATCTTAAGCAAGTTTCTGCCTCCAATTTTTTTTTTTTAAACATCATAATTATCAAACATAGCACCTCAAAACCACCTCACATAAAAACTATTTTCCGAATGTATTTTTGCCCTGTAACTTCATCTGTTTACCTGTTTATTCATGCGAAAATCCATCACAAAACATCTTTAAATGGGGGGTTGACTGCGATTTCACTTATATCATTTTAAATATTGTGTAATGTTGCTGTTGGTGCATGAACAGTATCTGCAAAGTTGCAGCGCTGAAAGTTCAGTGTAAGCAGAGATATCGTCTTTTAAAAATCAGGAAGTATAATTGCCTACAAAAACGACTCGAATGGGACTACAGCTGGCTTTAGACATCAGTAACTTACACATTTGCATCAATCACTCCCTCCGGAATATGCAAAAAAAATGGAATGAGGCACGTCGACTACGTCGAGTGTGTTGTGTTCACGCAGCTGTCAGGTCTTCTGTGTTTGGGCTTCCCACGGACGCTGTACTAAGACAACAATGGATACAATTTATGTTTGATTATGTTCCTGAAAATGATGATCGTAATCTAGCTCTCTGTGCTGCGCATTTACGGAAGACAGCTTCCAGAATCTCCATGAGTTCAACACCGGATTCAACAAGAAACTGTTACTAAAACATGAAGCAGTTCCAACTTTAAAACAAGAGGCAGCAGTAGTTGGGCCAAAATCTGTAAGTAGGCTAAGACTTCATCATTTTAAATGTATTTGCATGTATAATTCAAGTCGTAGCCTTGTGTTTTATTTTTTTTCAAATGCCAACGCTGGCTTTATAGCCACTACTAGTTAGACTATGCTATTTTGTGTCTACGACAAATGCGTACAAACATTATGGACCTGAATTTTCTATAAGTTCTAATGTTTTAAACGTATTTTTCATGTATATATGCTTTATGACATTAATTTCGATTTTGCCAACGCGGTTTGAGTATAACATTAGTAGCCAGTCAGTTGCTATTGTTGCAAGTCAGATGCTATTGTGTAAAATAAACGTGTATAAAGTTATAAAATGTAGCAAATTATCATTCAGAAACGTTTAGTAAGAGCCGTGTGTGGTGAAGTTCTGTTTGACTCTCTTTATCGCGGCTTTACTCGGTCTGATTCCGCCTCAAACTGAACTGCAGTTCGACACGTATTTACATCTAGACCGGAGCTCATGACATATCCGTTTCGCCCGTAAAGGTAATGGGCGTTAACCTTCCGGACAACGTGAGCGACAGTTTAGCCAATCACAACACACCGGCCCAAACTAACCAATCTGAGCCCACTACGTGTTTCTGAGGGAGTGTTTTCATAGAATCAGGAAGTGAACCGCTCGTTCAGGGGACAGAGGAGAACGCGGCTGACAATAAAGGTGAAGTTTATGAAAAAAAAGACTTTTAAAAAAAGAAAAACCACAAATACATGTTATATTGCACCCCATAAATACAATCAAAGAATGCAAAGAAAAAAAGCAGTCAACCCCCCTTTTAAAAACAGACAGTTTTCTTAAAAATCCCTCTACTTGCATAGCATGACAGCTATCAGCGACACTAAAAGTAATTTAAAAACCTTCCATCTGCTCAGGGCGAGAGAAACAGAGGACTATTTGTCTAGTTGGCTTCTGGTTGTTATCTCCACATGCTGTAATCTTTAGTAAAATCTCATGAATTTAAGCATCAAGTCATTTTTAGTGGTGCTTTCCACTGTGCGGCTGTCTCTGGTGGTCCATGCAAGCTTTTTCAACCCTGTTACTGTGTCCATTTGCTGTCATTTAAAGGGATAGTTCACTTTGAAATTAATTTTTGATATGTTTTAGCTTACCTCAAGGGCATCCAAGATGTAGGTGTCTTTGTTTCCACAGCATTTTCAATTTTGACATTTTTCGGTCAAACCGATGTTGTCTGTCAGTCATATAATGGAGGTTTAGGGGGTCCACCTCAAAGAGCATGCACAGAGAAGTCAAAATTAAACATGATTTAATGACTCGTGAATGTAAGTACACACTGATGGCCTAAGACACGAAAACGAGCGATTTGTGTGAGAAAAGGAACAGTATTTATATCGTTTTACCTCTTGTTAACAGCCGTCAAACTGATCTGAATCAGATGTCCAACTGAACCTGTCTCCAGACGTTACGCCGGAAGTTTTACCTTTCACTAAACATATTTAGATATACGGGAAATCGCAATGAAAGACGATTTCGATATATGCTAAATATGTTTAGTGAAAGGTAAAACTTCTGAAATCTGCGTGTAAACAATGCGTGACCGTAGACGCGCGCGAGATCACTTCTGGCGTAACGTTCGATACGGTTCAGTTCGGTTCTGATTCAAGATCAGTTCGACATGGCTGTGGTAACAAGAGGTAAAGCTATATAAATACTGTTCGTTTTCTCACACAATCCGCTCGTTTAGTGTCTTAGGCCATCAATGTGTACTTACATTTACGAGTCATTAAATCATGTTTAATTTTGACTTCTTTGTGCATGCTCTTTGAGGCGGACCCCCTAAACCTCCATTATGTGACTGACAGACAACACCAGTTTGATTGAAAAATGTCAAAATTGAATCTACTGTGGAAACAAAGACCTTGAGGTAAGCTAAAACATATCAAAAATTAATTTCAAAGTGAACTATCCCTTTAAAGAGTCCATCCCCTGAACTTTACATACTTGACATACTTAAATCAAGTGTTTAGTTGATCTTGATTATAAACACGATGGGTTTTGTTTTCCATGAGGGGGTTTGGCATCACGGCGGCTTTGTTTCCAGGCGGACCGTTAAATATCGCAACAAGCACGTCTCCTGGACAACCTGTAGAATTCAACTAATCAGATCAACTAATCAGATCATGACTTTGAAACTCCTGAAGTGTTTCTTTTTTGTGTCCCATATGCAACATGGTCCGTGGGCGTGAAGTCTCAGGATGAGAATATTCAAGCATATACCACCATAAAAACTTGTTTTATTAAGTAACTCTTTGCGTATCAAGACAGCGGCACTTACAGAAAACTAATGGTGAAAAGCCATCATGTGTTTCGAAGGAGAAAGGCTTCTAGATGCCATTCACTTCAGCACACTGCCAGCTTTATTATAATCAAATGAATACAATAGCATCTCATAAATACCCCACTTAAAAAGTCATTTTCTCCAGCTGCAACGTGTTTCGCTGTCCGTCGCGGTGAGGCGTGAACGAGCAACATGTTTAATTCAGATGCAAAGCAATTTGCAGGCATCTCGTTCCCTCACACACTTTGCGAGGACACAAGCCTCTTAAAGCCTTCTGCCAATGGGATTTACACACACTAACCCACACACTTGAGATTTTTTTAAGCAAGCATTCACACACACACAGAGAAAAATCCTAGCAGAGGACACACACCTCCCACTTATGACCTGGAGTTTCATTTACTGTGCGCGAGAGTCATTTCTCCATATTTATCCCGATAAATCGTGTAGCATTTATTACCGTTACGCTCGCCAGCACTCTATTACAGCAAGGTCCAGATTCAGCTCTGGCGGGAGATCGGTGCGGCGATAGAGAAAGTTATTACAAAGATTTCAGGCGTGGAGGAGGCCAACCCCCAGCGTGGACGGGTACGCCGTCGGGAAAGAGCCCGGGGGATTAGAGAGATCTGCGCAAACACAAGGTCGACGATCTGGGCAGGAGACAAATAAGAGGAACTAACAGCGAGAGGACAGCAGCGCAAAAGCCATGCATCATTCTTCACGATTAGCATTCGAGCCACACAGCGGTACACTAATGGTTCGAAAATATACTACCGCTGTCTCTGACTTTGAAAGGTCGGCAGTTGACCCCTACATGGAGAATATTGAGAGGAGGGAGGGTTAGAATTACCAATGACA
This sequence comes from Hybognathus amarus, assembly GCA_030378365.1. Classification (NCBI taxonomy): domain Eukaryota; kingdom Metazoa; phylum Chordata; class Actinopteri; order Cypriniformes; family Leuciscidae; genus Hybognathus; species Hybognathus amarus. The sequence continues at coordinate 234,497 of JAQIUQ010000435.1, forward strand.
TATTAACTTGACCACATCCTACATACTACTGTACATATAATAAGGGTACTGCACCATTCAGAACTGAAATAAGAATGTCTGTTAAATCTGTTCCTGAATTTGAACTGAGGAGAGTTGGAATGTCAGGGAGTAGAATTAAGTCAAGACAAACTTTTGAATGCTAAAGCCGTGAAATGTGAAGGTTTAGTAGATTGACAGACAGATGGATAGAATGAAGGATAGACATACAGAAAGGAAAGACAGATGGACAAAAAGACAGATAGAAATACAAAACGATAGATGAGACTATGACAGACAGATAGATAGACAAACGGACGGAAAGACAAAGACAGAAAGACAGATGGACAGACAGACAGACAGACAGACAGACAGAAAGACAGATGGACAGACAGACAGACAGACAGACGGATGGAAAGAGAGACAGACAGACAGTCAGACAGACAGACAAGACAGACAAACAAACGTAAAGGCAGATGGAAGAGACAGACAGACAGACAGACAGACAGATGGATGGACGGAAAGACAGACAGACAGACACACACGAAAAGACAGATGGAAAGACAGACAGACAGAAAGAAGAACAGAAAGACAAACAGTAAGACAGACGGAAAGACAGCCAGATAGATAGATGGACGGAAAGACAGACAGACAGACAGACAGACAGACAAAGAAACGTAAAGACAGATGGAAAAATGGATGGAAAGAGAGACAGACAGACAGTCAGACAGACAGACAGACAAACAAACAAACGTAAAGGCAGATGGAAAGACAGACAGACAGACAGACAGACGGACGGACAGACGGAAAGACAGACAGGCAGAAAGAAGAACAGAAAGACAGACAGACAACAGACAACAGACGGAAAGAAAGAAGAACAGAAAGACAGACAGTAAGACAGACGTAAAGACAGACAGAGAGACAAACAAACGTAAAGACAGATGGAAAGACAGAGAGACAGACAGCGGAAGACAGACAGACAGACAGACAGACAGACAGACAGACAGACAGACAGACAGACAGACAGACAGACAGACAGACAGACAGAGAAACGTAAAGACAGATGGAAAGACAGACAGACAGACAGACAGACAGACAGACAAGAACAGACAGACAGACAAAGAAGAAAAATGGAGCAGACAGAAAGATAGAAAGACAGACGAAAAGACAGACAGTAAGACAGACGGAAAGACAGCCAGATAGAAAGAGGACGTAAAGACAGATGGAAAGACAGACAGACAGACGGACTGACGGAAAGACAGACAGACAAACCAACAAACCAACAGAAAGACAGAAAGAAAGACTGACTGACAGACAGGATAGGACCTACAGAATAGATAGACTGTACATTTTGTAAAAAAGATTAATAAGCCATTGTTTTATTTAACAAATTAAAAAGTAAATCAATTCAGTTTTGATTTAGAAAGAGCATCTCCTGCACTAGAGGACTATAAGACTGGTGAATTCCCACAGAGGGGCGTCAGCAGTGTCAGAATCCTCTGTCTCTCCACAGGTCTAAAGCTCATCCTGTGGGCCTGACCAGTTAAAAGGGTTCACGGCCTCCACGTAATCCTCAGCACAAGCAGGTTCAGTTCAACACGGCTCTCTGTTTCACTCCGATAGTGGGAGGAGATGAGTAGGTGATCACGAAGTGTGTGTGTGTGTGTGTGCGCGCGCGAGCTGAGGGAATTCAATCTCCCTCTGCAGGCACGAGCAGCGGACAGGCGGGCAGATAGAACAGCGGCATCCCAGAATAACCCCGGAGGTATCCATGAATGAAATGACAGGATTACACAAGCATTCGAAATGCCGCTGAGATCCTAGATAATGCTGTTTACCACCGCGTGTCACACCCGTGGCGGGGGGAGGAGTCAAACTGTTCGGCTAATGAAAATATGGAAGAGCTTTTCGGAGTCGCCAAGCAGAAAATTCAAACCTGCGGGTCAAACCCGCCAGCGCGAGAGAGTCCGACACCGTGGTTTATTAATGCGCTGCCTTCCTCTGGAACATGCTTAATGCAAGCCGCCCTCGTGACCTGCTTTACAAACACCAATAATGTGCTGTCCACAGGCCTCTACCGCTGACAGTAATTTACGCTCAGGCAATGGGACTGAGTTGTGCTGAGAATGAGATATCCAGAGACCATAATTACTGAAAAATGCCAGTTACACAAACCGTTCATTTAATGCTATATTCGAACACAGGCAAAAACAAAAACATATGTGAGGCAGCGAAGCCAAGAAACATCTGAAGAGAAGACAAAATCTGTGTGGGTGCTTTTACATCAGTTTGCCAACAAACGTGAAGCCTTTGTGGCTCTAGATTTATTCTAACCATGTTACTTAGATGCTTTTGTTGTTGTTTTGACAACACACTTGCAAAACAAGTGTGTTATGGTAGCACTATTGGAAGTACCATATAAATACCATTCGGTATAACCTTGTGTCCAGTGGCAGTACCATGGAACAATAATGCTATTGGATGGCAATACTACTCTGAAAAATGTATTCTGGAAATGTCTTGGTGTTGACTTTCCCTATAAACAAACTTTTAAAGAGGTGATGAACTGAGAATTCAAATTTTCCGTTTGAAACTCGTTTCCACCTGAGTCGTACGGTACAGTCTGTGCGGGACGCAATTATTTGCGTTTCCACTGTCAAAAGTTGTGAACCAACCCAAAGCCGAACCGCACCACTTTTTGGGTACCCTTCCATTGGAGTACCTAGCACAGTGAAGGGTACTGAAAGGTGGAGCTAGACTCACTGCAGAACGCTGATTGGTGGACAGAGTATCGTCGACTCGCGGTGCTACAAGGGCATTAGAAGCATACAGTTTAAATATAATTCTACTTGGTTATTGTGTCACGAAATGTAGTTTTAAGAGTTTTTCAGGCGAGAAAGTAGTTTTTTAAAGCTCAAATCTGTGGTTTATTTATAGATTTATTATAATTTGACTAGATTCATTCCAAGCGATTATCGGACGCTCGCGTCTCGGAGTCCGCAGAGCCAGAGCGAGCTGAGAGCCGCGTTCACGAACGATGTTTCACTTGTTTCCTAGTGACAAACATATCCGAGAACAAGAACAAGATCTGATGTCTGTCAACCATTTTTGTTTACTGAAAGTCGCTTTCTTTGCGCGAAACTACGTCTCATCGCTTCTTTCCAGCAAACACCACGCCTATCAAGTAAGGGTACTGTTGGCGGTGGAAACGCAAGCCTGATCATGGTCGACCGCACCCGACCGTACTGCACTGTACTTCGTACTGTACCCCTCAGTGGAAACGAGGCATAAGAGGTCATCATATTATAAGAATATCCTGTATCGAGAACAGAAAACGTCCTTGTTAGTCCAATAAAAGCTTTTTTTGACACCAGCCTCAGCAAACGACTCGTTTTTCAAAGTTGGAAACTATGACGTCAAAGAGGATAAAACACCACCCCGCAGAAGTAGATCAACGCTTGACTCAACACGGCCGGTTTAGCCCCGCCCACCAATTCAACGCATTACACACATAGCTAAATAACATAGATGCCTACCTCGCTGATGACAAACCGTATCGAGCTATCGAGCAATAAACATGCACTGACGAGTGAAACTCATTCAAAATATGCAAAACTGTTATCCACTCACAGCAGTTGACATTTACTTCAAGTTTTTAGACATGTAATTAATGAAGAGACATTTG
>JAQIUQ010000436.1:0-13095 GCA_030378365.1 Hybognathus amarus
GTTTCTGTCACGCAGAGCGTCTGCCGCCATTGGGCCCGGGTTCAGCGCCGCTCTCCGAATTGGTTCCACACTTCCAGGAACGAACCAATGAGCCTGCTAGTTAGCCCGCTCTAGGTCCTGCACCTGAGAAGTGCGTTGACAATGATTACAAATTATAAAAATTTTTGGCTTCAATTGTTCGGCAAAAAAGAATCTTTCCCGTAGCGTAAGCTAGCTTACGCAATACGAGAGAACCTCTCGTAAGAGAACAGCATAGAGTAATTTAAAGTTAATAATTTTAACAATCAAATATATATATTTTTTTAACCACAATTTATTGGGGGCTTCTCTGGGCCCCTCTTAGTCATGGGACCCGAAATCGTCAATCGTTTACCCCCCCTGCGACGGCGCCCCTGTAAGGCGCGCACCGCTTCTTCATTTAAATCTACCCTATTTGTCAGTTATTTGTTAGTGAAGTATAAGTTAACAAACCTGGGAACAGAGAATCGCTGTTCTCGACATAACAAAAGATTATGTTGAGAATCCCCCTGATATGTTTTCCTTGATTCGTTTTCCCTGAATAGAATTAGGCTACGTTGTTGAAAACGAAAGTGAAAGACAAACATTCACTGTGTTTTACCGTGATGAGAGTTTCTGTGTCTTTATTAAACTCAACACATTATAATGATTCATCTGTCATCCACCTTTGATTAATTGGAATGTTTTATTACTTTGGCCCGCCCTGCCCGCGATCCGCACATCACTATCGGCAAACTATAGCCTATGGTTTGAGAATGGACACGGGAACCCACAACAGAACGGTCACGATGGGAAAAGGATATCTTAGTTTGAGTTTTGTCGAGAGCCAGAGGCGGCACGAAATTTGATGGAGGCGGCCTGTGTGTGTATTTTATATCACTTAATGCAGTGTCCGTTCTTCAGTTAACAGACTTGTGTGTGTGTGTTTTGCAGTGTTCGTTCGCGATACGTTCTGCTCGTGTGAGCGCTGCGCTTTCCGCTCACGCTGTTCTGTAGTTTTCTGAAGGTGTCGCGTCTCAGGGTTGGGTATCGTTTGAATTTGAACGATTCTGATTCCGATTCCTTGTTTCGATTCCGGTTCCTAACGATTCTCGATTGCGAATTCTTTTAAGAGGCAGGGTCAAAGAAGTTTAGCTAACCTTGCTAACCAACGGTCTTTCTGAATGAAATACTTCTTTCTGAAGGAAATACTCCTTCTGTCACAAATACTCCTTTTGTCACAAATGTTGCATTTTGCCGAGATTTCGTATTTTTAGAAAAGTGAAGCCACACACCGCCGACGTAAGCAACTCATGTTCGACTTGGCGCGGTTATGCCAACACTTCCGGTCAGCGCTTCTTCGTTGGTGTTGTTCAGTGGTTTCTTCTTCGAGTCGGCGGACTGTGAATATCAGAAACTAGGAATCGAAATTTTTACTTTTGAACGATTCCGGGAAAAAGCGAAAAGTAAGTCCCGGTTCCAAGTCGAATACTCGATTCTCGATACCCAACCCTAGTCGCGTCTCGCCTGTCTATCTATATTGCACCATATAGAGATTCCGAAGCTTCGAATATTCGATGTTCATTACTACCGAAGCTTCGAAGCTAAAAAAAGGGTATTCGGACTCAGCCCTAATGAGCACATATATTTTTGAAAGAACTAAGTGTTTTTAGCTAAGAATAAACTACACAGTGTAGCTTTAATGCCAATGATGTTTTGCATCATATTGTGAGATTTGATTTAATTCTCAAAGTAATACAGTGATTTTTAAACTCATAAAATTTATATATAATAATAATACATTTTTTTTAAATAAAATTGGTAAACAGTGAGTTGAAACGGCTCGTCTTACCGTGTGTGTCGGAAGCGCTGTCATCGTCCTCCGTCTCATCCGAAGGGGTTTGTGCGTCTGTCAGAACACAAGCAGTAAAAACTGAGCAGAATCACACACCGACTGTAAAACTATAAACACACTGTAAAATCATAAACGGCTGTAAAATGATAAATCTACACAAACACTTCACTAAAAAAGGGCAAACAGTTTAGGTGCGTTCCATTCGACCGTTAGTGGACTGCGAAGTGGACTTCACAGGGTATTTTGCCGTCTTAAGTGAGATTCCAATTCGAAGGGAACGAACATGTTCAGTTCGAAGGGCACTGCAAACGGCATAGGGAATAAGGGAACATCGATACATCCCTTCACAGGAAGTCAGTGAAGTCCACTTCAACTGATATACCGTGTTCAGGGAGTAGGGAGCAGTGAACCCTGCGTGGGGACCCTGTCGAATGGAACGCACCTATTGTTAACGTGTTCAGGTGGTTTTTGACCTCTGACCTTGCACCGGCTCGGTTCTGGTCCAGGAACTCAGGCGCGGGCAGGACGATGTCGAACTGGATCGGCGTTCCCGGGGCGATCAGATCATCCGGCTCGAGGGTCGCAGGGGGTTTCTGGGGATCTCTAAGGGGTCACACCACCTGGTTTCGCTCTACCCATCAGAGAAAAAACCAAATCCTTATAAAGATGTATTAACAGATTGCAAAAAACTACAAATACAGGAGTGAACAGGAATGAAATGAGTGTTTAGTTGTCATCCTCAGATGGGAAATATTCGTACCGGTCAGGGTTAGGAGGACCTTCAGCTCTCTTCTCGAAGCTGGTGATGGGCGTCACAGCCTGAAGAGCCGTCTGGTGCAACCTGATCGCCACAGCCTGAAAACAACAGCAAAACACACTTCAACGGATGGATGGATTGGTCTCCCTCTTTCTGTAAGGTCAGTGAAGTCACTGCTGAAATGTAAGGCCGTGTTAAAAGCACCTCTTTTAAAAACTTCCAGGGCATCCTCATGATGGGTGTTTGATTATTACCTTCTCAGTAGCCATGTTTCCATTCGACACGTTTTTATCCGAATTAAGTGATATCGAATAAAAAATGCGCTATGGAAACAGTAAAATTCGATAAAATTTCCTGAAAATTCGACTCAAATGAAATACGATCGGTCTTCATCGGATTTTCTCTTGATCGATATACGGCTAATGCGATTAAAGCTGATGGAAACGTTATTTACCGAATAAATAATGAATTGCGATTAAGTTTTATTAACTTTTTATGGTTGCAACACGTCAGAAGACGAGTTCATTTCCGGCCAGTCTGTTTGCGCACACTTGGCGAATGTCAACAAAGACAGATGTAAGTGGACAAAGCAAAAAAAAAAAAAAAAAAAAAAAAAGCTTCAACCAAAGGGTTATGAACCAGGATCTCCCAGAACTGATGGAGCGCTGTCGTTCCCACACCACAGTCCCCTCCGCTGTCGTCGGGCATTTACGTGCATCGGCATCAACATAGCAATGTTTATAGCGTCGTTGTTTTCTTAGGTTAGTTTTGCTTGTTTTTACGTGGCTTGGTTGAGTTCTAATGTATAATGTGGTCTGTTATTTGGTTAACAGACTGCGGCGCTGCTATAACACACCGTTGCCATGGACGCAGTTCAGAGACGGAACAGACTATTTTCTTTAGCAGAAGCAATCCTCGTTTTTAAATCAATAAACTCATTTTTAAGTCAATATTTTGTGTCAAATTGTTGATTTATTTATTTATTTGGTTGATTTATATGTAATAAGCAGGATAATATAGCCTATAGCGAGGCGGTTGTTATAGCGAATACAACCCCTTCAACAACCGCCGCGCATACATTATCCCATATGTCGCTATCAGCTGGCACATACCGGTAAGCATTATTAGGCTTCAACTTGTGAAATACTTGATCATTTGTTGGTAGATGGCGCGATCCGTTTTGTCTAACAAAACTTTGTTCGCAAAAGTTTGCTTGAATGTTGTTCGATTCAGTGCGAAAATGAATGGAAACACCTTAAATGTCTCGAATCAATTCGATATACCAATTTGATCGCAAAACAGCATGTGACGTCATTACGTACAGGTTTTTATCGCTTTAAAGCCGTTTGATGGAAACACACTTTCACCAGCTTTATTCGCATGTGTTTTTTAACCGAACTTCAGATAATTCGATTGACAAGTAGATGGAAACATGGCTAATGTTTTGTCAGGGTTATTTTAATCTCTCTGTACAATTGAAGCAATTTGGGCAACAGCTGTTGCAATAAATGTGCTATATAAATAAATAAAAAATTAAATGGATCAATGGACGATGGATGGATGGATAGATAGTAGAAGGATGGATGGATGGATAGATAGATGGTAAGATAGATGGATGGATAGATAGATACCTCAGGATTGTCGGTTAGATAAATCTGTCTGGAAATGTTGTTCAGGGTGCAAATCCACTGTGAATACAAATGAAAAACGTGTGAAGAAGGAAATAAACATCATAATGTTCAAATCTATTAAAATCTATTGCTTTTTGTAAAACATCTTTATTAAGGAGTGGTATTTACCTCCTCATATTCCTTCTTACTCTCGGCCTGAAGAATCAGAGACCTGAAGATAGAGTGAGAAACATTCAGAGCAGTGTGTGAACATCAGGAGAGTGTGTGAACATCAGGAGAGCAGTGTGTGAACTTGGGTAGTGGGTGTGGGAATTTGGGTAGTGTATTTTTTGGACATTTTAATTAAAGTTTCTTTCATGATAAAAACTTTTTTTCTGCACTCAGTTGGGGCCCCTGAGTCCGTAGCACCAAGCGCCATCCCATAATTCCACCGTCCACGAACCCACTATTTTTATAATGGCATAAATCTATCAGATTGGAGAAACTTTTTTTTCGCAAATAAAGAGCTGAGATATTGAGATATTTATAATGGCTCAATATCTCAGTATGTCACAGATATCTCATAAATAACTCAATATCTCAGCTCTGGAAGGGTCTAGAGCCTCCATTTTTGCACTCAGGTTTAAGTCCTATGGCCCTCTATCCGAATCCAGAGTTTCAAGAAACTTTTTTTTCGCACAAAAAAAAAAAAACGACAGTGGTACCCCTTATGTTTTTTTTTTTTTGCGAAAAAAAAAAAGTTTCTTGAAACTCTGGATTCTGATAGAGGGCCATGGGACTTAGACCTGAGTGCAAAATGAAGGCTCTAGACCCTTCCAGAGCTGAGATATTGAGATATTTATAATGGCTCAATATCTCAATATGTCACAAATATGTCACAAATATCTCATAAATATCTCAGCTCTGGAAGGGTCTAGAGCCTCCATTTTTGCACTCAGGTCTAAGTCCCATGGCCCTCTATCAGAATCCAGAGTTTCAAGAAACTTTTTTTTTTTCGCAAAAAAAAAAACATAAGGGGTACCACTGTCGTTTTTTGTTTGTTTTTTTTTTCGAAAAAAAAAGTTTCTTAAAACTCTGGATTCTGATAGAGGGCCATGGGACTTAGACCTGAGTGCAAAAATGGAGGCTCTAGACCCTTCCAGAGCTGAGATATTGAGATATTTATGAGATATTTGTGACATACTGAGATATTGAGCCATTATAAATATCTCAATATCTCAGCTCTGGAAGGGTCTAGAGCCTCCATTTTTGCACTCAGGTCTAAGTCCCATGGCCCTCTATCAGAATCCAGAGTTTCAAGAAACTTTTTTTTTCGCACAAAAAAAAAAACATAAGGGGTACCACTGTCGTTTTTTTTTTTTTTGTGCGAAAAAAAAAGTTTCTTGAAACTCTGGATTCTGATAGAGGGCCATGGGACTTAGACCTGAGTGCAAAATGGAGGCTCTAGACCCTTCCAGAGCTGAGATATTGAGATATTTATGAGATATTTGTGACATACTGAGATATTGAGCCATTATAAATATCTCAATATCTCAGCTCTGGAAGGGTCTAGAGCCTCCATTTTTGCACTCAGGTCTAAGTCCCATGGCCCTCTATCAGAATCCAGAGTTTCAAGAAACTTTTTTTTTCGCACAAAAAAAAACATAAGGGGTACCACTGTGGTTTTTTTTTTTTGTGCGAAAAAAAAAGTTTCTTGAAACTCTGGATTCTGATAGAGGGCCATGGGACTTAGACCTGAGTGCAAAAATGGAGGCTCTAGTCCCTTCCAGAGCTGAGATATTGAGATATTTATAATGGCTCAATATCTCAATATGTCACAAATATCTCATAAATATCTCAATATCTCAGCTCTGGAAGGGTCTAGGAGCCTCCATATTTGCACTCAGGTCTAAGTCCCATGGCCCTCTATCAGAATCCAGAGTTTCAAGAAACTTTTTTTTTTTCGCAAAAAAAAAAAAACATAACGGGTACCACTGTTGTTTTTTTTTTTTTTGTGCGAAAAAAAAGTTTCTTGAAACTCTGGATTCTGATAGAGGGCCATGGGACTTAGACCTGAGTGCAAAAATGGAGGCTCTAGACCCTTCCAGAGCTGAGATATTGAGATATTTATGAGATATTTGTGACATATTGAGATATTGAGCCATTATAAATATCTCAATATCTCAGCTCTGGAAGGGTCTAGAGCCTCCATTTTTGCACTCAGATCTAAGTCCCATGGCCCTCTATCAGAATCCAGAGTTTCAAGAAAATCAAAATTTTGACCCGAAAAAAAAAACGTAAGGGGTACCACTGTCGTTTTTTTTTTTGTGGTCGAAATTTTGATTTTCTTGAAACTCTGGATTCTGATAGAGGGCCATGTGACTTAGATCTGAGTGCAAAAATGGAGGCTCTAGACCCTTCCAGAGCTGAGATATTGAGATTTCACGTAGCATTTATGCCATTGTAAATATCTCAATATCTCATCTTGTATGCCATTATAAATATCTTAATATCTCAGCTCTGGAAGGGTCTACAGCCTCCATTTTTGCACTCAGATCTAAGTCCCATGGCCCTCTATCAGAATCCAGAGTTTCAAGAAAATCAAAATTTTGATCCCGAAAAAAAAACGACAGTGGTACCACTTACGTTTTTTTTTTGGGTCAAAATTTTGATTTTCTTGAAACTCTGGATTCCTATAGAGGGCCATGGGACTTAGATCTGAGTGCAAAAATGGAGGCTCTAGACCCTTCCAGAGCTGAGATATTGAGATATTCACGTAGCATTTATGCCATTGTAAATATCTCAATATCTCATCTCTGTATGCCATTATAAATATCTTAATATCTCAGCTCTGGAAGGGTCTAGAGCCTCCATTTTTGCACTCAGATCTAAGTCCCATGGCCCTCTATCAGAATCCAGAGTTTCAAGAAAATCAAAATTTTGACCCGAAAAAAAAACGACAGTGGTACCCCTTACGTTTTTTTTTCGGGTCAAAATTGTGATTTTCTTGAAACTCTGGATTCTGATAGAGGGCCATGGGACTTAGACCTGAGTGCAAAAATGGAGGCTCTAGACCCTTCCAGAGCTGAGATATTGAGATATTTATGAGATATTTGTGACATACTGAGATATTGAGCCATTATAAATATCTCAATATCTCAGCTCTGGAAGGGTCTAGAGCCTCCATTTTTGCACTCAGGTCTAAGTCCCATGGCCCTCTATCAGAATCCAGAGTTTCAAGAAACTTTTTTTTTCGCACAAAAAAAAAAAAACATAAGGGGTACCACTGTCGTTTTTTTTTTTTTTTGTGCGAAAAAAAAAGTTTCTTGAAACTCTGGATTCTGATAGAGGGCCATGGGACTTAGACCTGAGTGCAAAAATGGAGGCTCTAGACTCTTCCAGAGCTGAGATATTGAGATATTTATGAGATATTGTGTGACATATTGAGATATTGAGCCATTATAAATATCTCAATATCTCAGCTCTGGAAGGGTCTAGAGCCTCCATTTTTGCACTCAGATCTAAGTCCCATGGCCCTCTATCAGAATCCAGAGTTTCAAGAAAATCAAAATTTTGACCTGAAAAAAAAAACGTAAGGGGTACCACTGTCGTTTTTTTTTTCGGGTCGAAATTTTGATTTTCTTGAAACTCTGGATTCTGATAGAGGGCCATGTGACTTAGATCTGAGTGCAAAAATGGAGGCTCTAGACCCTTCCAGAGCTGAGATATTGAGATTTCACGTAGCATTTATGCCATTGTAAATATCTCAATATCTCAGCTCTGTATGCCATTATAAATATCTCAATATCTCAGCTCTGGAAGGGTCTAGAGCCTCCATTTTTGCACTCAGATCTAAGTCCCATGGCCCTCTATCAGAATCCAGAGTTTCAAGAAAATCAAAATTTTGACCCGAAAAAAAAACGTAAGGGGTACCACTGTCGGCTTTTTTTGGGTCAAAATTTTGATTTTCTTGAAACTCTGGATTCTGATAGAGGGCCATGGGACTTAGACCTGAGTGCAAAAATGGAGGCTCTAGACCCTTCCAGAGCTGAGAATATTGAGATATTTATAATGGCTCAATATCTCAATATGTCACAACTATCTCATAAATATCTCAATATCTCAGCTCTGGAAGGGTCTAGAGCCTCCATTTTTGCACTCAGGTCTAAGTCCCATGGCCCTCTATTAGAATTCAGAGTTTCAAGAAACTTTTTCGTTTCGCAAAAAAAAAACAAAAGGGGTACCACTGTCGTTTTTTTTTTTTTTTGTGCGAAAAAAAAGTTCTCTTGAAACTCTGGATTCTGATAGAGGGCCATGGGACTTAGACCTGAGTGCAAAAATGGAGGCTCTAAGACCCTTCCAGAGCTGAGATATTGAGATATTTATGAGATATTTGTGACATATTGAGATATTGAGCCATTATAAATATCTCAATATCTCAGCTCTGGAAGGGTCTAGAGCCTCCATTTTTGCACTCAGGTCTAAGTCCCATGGCCCTCTATCAGAATCCAGAGTTTCAAGAAACTTTAATTTTTTTCGCAAAAAAAAACATAAGGGGTACCACTGTCGTTTTTTTTTTTGTGCAAAAAAAAGTTTCTTGAAACTCTGGATTCTGATAGAGGGCCATGGGACTTAGACCTGACTGCAAAAATGGAGGCTCTAGACCTTTCCAGAGCTGAGATATTGAGATATTTATAATGGCTCGTAATATCTCAATATGTCACAAATATCTCATAAATATCTCAATATCTCAGCTCTGGAAGGGTCTAGAGCCTCCATTTTTGCACTCAGGTCTAAGTCCCATGGCCCTCTATCAGAATCCAGAGTTTCAAGAAAATCAAAATTTTGACCCAAAAAAAAAACGTAAGGGGTACCACTGTCGTTTTTTTTTTCGGGTCAAAATTTTGATTTTCTTGAAACTCTGGATTCTGATAGAGGGCCATGGGACTTAGATCTAAGTGCAAAAATGGAGGCTCTAGACCCTTCCAGAGCTGAGATATTGAGATCTCACGTAGCATTTATGCCGTTGTAAATATCTCAATATCTCATCTCTGTATGCCATTATAAATATCTAAATATCTCAGCTCTGGAAGGGTCTAGAGCCTCCATTTTGCACTCAGATCTAAGTCCCATGGCCCTCTATCAGAATCCAGAGTTTCAAGAAAATCAAAATTTTGACCCAAAAAAAAAAAAACGTAAGGGGTACCACTGTCGTTTTTTTTCGGGTCAAAATTTTGATTTTCTTGAAACTCTGGATTCTGATAGAGGGCCATGTGACTTAGATCTGAGTTCAAAAATGGAGGCTCTAGACACTTGCAGAGCTGAGATATTGAGATTTCACGTAGCATTTATGCCATTGTAAATATCTCAATATCTCAGCTCTGTATGCCATTATAAATATCTCAAATATCTCAGCTCTGGAAGGGTCTAGAGCCTCCATTTTTGCACTCAGATCTAAGTCCCATGGCCCTCTATCAGAATCCAGAGTTTCAAGAAAATCAAAATTTTGACCCGAAAAAAAAACGTAAGGGGTACCACTGTCGTTTTTTTTTGGGTCGAAAATTTTGATTTTCTTGAAACTCTGGATTCTGATAGAGGGCCATGGGACTTAGACCTGAGTGCAAAAATGGAGGCTCTAGACCCTTCCAGAGCTGAGATATTGAGATATTTATAATAGCTCAATATATTCAATATGTCACAAATATCTCATAAATATCTCAATATCTCAGCTCTGGAAGGGTCTAGAGCCTTCCATTTTTGCACTCAGGTCTAAGTCCCATGGCCCTCTATCAGAATCCAGAGTTTCAAGAAACTTTTTTTTTTTCGCAAAAAAAAAAAAACATAAGGGGTACCACTGTCGTTTTTTTTTTTTGTGCGAAAAAAAAAGTTTCTTGAAACTCTGGATTCTGATAGAGGGCCATGGGACTTAGACCTGAGTGCAAAAATGGAGGCTCTAACCTTTCCAGAGCTGAGATATTGAGATATTTATGAGATATTTGTGACATATTGAGAATATTGAGCCATTATAAATATCTCAATATCTCAGCTCTGGAAGGGTCTAGAGCCTCCATTTTTGCACTCAGGTCTAAGTCCCATGGCCCTCTATCAGAATCCAGAGTTTCAAGAAACTTTTTTTTTTTTCGCAAAAAAAAAAAAACATAAGGGGTACCACTGTCGTTTTTTTTTTTTTTTGTGAGAAAAAAAGTTTCTTGAAACTCTGGATTCTGATAGAGGGCCATGGGACTTAGATCTGAGTGCAAAAATGGAGGCTCTAGACCCTTCCAGAGCTGAGATATTGAGATATTTATAATGGCTCAATATCTAAGATATTGAGCCATCATAAATATCTCAATATCTCAGCTCTGGAAGGGTCTAGAGCCTCCATTTTTGCACTCAGATCTAAGTCCCATGGCCCTCTATCAGAATCCAGAGTTTCAAGAAACTTTTATTTTTTACCCGCAAAAAAAAAAACATAAGGGGTACCACTGTCGTTTTTTTTTTTTTTTGTGGTCGAAAATTTAGTTTCTTGAAACTCTGGATTCCGATAGAGGGCCATGGGACTTAGATCTGAGTGCAAAAATGGAGGCTCTAGACCCTTCCAGAGCTGAGATATTGAGATATTTATAATGGCTCAATATCTCAATATGTCACAAATATCTCATAAATATCTCAATATCTCAGCTCTGGAAGGGTCTAGAGCCTCCATTTCTGCACTCAGGTCTAAGTCCCATGGCCCTCTATCAGAATCCAGAGTTTCAAGAAAATCAAAATTTTGACCCGAAAAAAAAAATCAAGGGGTACCACTGTCGTTTTTTTTTCGGGTCAAAATTTTGATTTTCTTGAAACTCTGGATTCTGATAGAGGGCCATGGGACTTAGATCTGAGTGCAAAAATGGAGGCTCTACACCCTTCCAGAGCTGAGATATTGAGATATTCACGTAGCATTCATGCCATTGTAAATATCTCAATATCTCATCTCTGTATGCCATTATAAATATCTAAATATCTCAGCTCTGGAAGGGTCTAGAGCCTCCATTTTTGCACTCAGATCTAAGTCCCATGGCCCTCTATCAGAATCCAGAGTTTCAAGAAAATCAAAATTTTCACCCGAAAAAAAAAACGTAAGGGGTACCACTGTCGTTTTTTTTTTTCGGGTCAAAATTTTGATTTTCTTGAAACTCTGGATTCTGATAGAGGGCCATGGGACTTAGATCTGAGTGCAAAAATGGAGGCTCTAGACCCTTCCAGAGCTGAGATATTGAGATATTTATGAGATATTTGTGACATATCTGAGATATTGAGCCATTATAAATATCTCAATATCTCAGCTCTGGAAGGGTCTAGAGCCTCCATTTTTGCACTCAGATCTAAGTCCCATGGCCCTCTATCAGAATCCAGAGTTTCAAGAAAATCTAAATTTTGACCCGAAAAAAAACGACAGTGGTACCCCTTACGTTTTTTTTCGGGTCAAAATTTTGATTTTCTTGAAACTCTGGATTCTGATAGAGGGCCATGGGACTTAGACCTGAGTGCAAAAATGGAGGCTCTACACCCTTCCAGAGCTGAGATATTGAGATCTCACGTAGCATTTATGCCATTGTAAATATCTCAATATCTCATCTCTGTATGCCATTATAAATATCTAAATATCTCAGCTCTGGAAGGGTCTAGAGCCTCCATTTTTGCACTCAGATCTAAGTCCCATGGCCTCTCTATCAGAATCCAGAGTTTCAAGAAAATCTTAAATTTTGACCCGAAAAAAAAAACGTAAGGGGTACCACTGTCGTTTTTTTTTCGGGTCAAAATTTTGATTTTCTTGAAACTCTGGATTCTGATAGAGGGCCATGTGACTTAGATCTGAGTGCAAAAATGGAGGCTCTAGACCTTCCAGAGCTGAGATATTGAGATTTCACGTAGCATTTATGCCATTGTAAATATCTCAATACTCTCAGCTCTGTATGCCATTATAAATATCTAAATATCTCAGCTCTGGAAGGGTCTAGAGCCTCCATTTTTGCACTCAGATCTAAGTCCCATGGCCCTCTATCAGAATCCAGAGTTTCAAGAAAAATCTAAATTTTGACCCGAAAAAAAAACGTAAGGGGTACCACTGTACGTTTTTTTTTCGGGTCAAAATTTTGATTTTCTTGAAACTCTGGATTCTGATAGAGGGCCATGTGACTTAGATCTGAGTGCAAAAATGGAGGCTCTAGACCCTTCCAGAGCTGAGATATTGAGAATTTCACGTAGCATTTATGCCATTGTAAATATCTCAATATTCTCAGCTCTGTATGCCATTATAAATATCTAAATATCTCAGCTCTGGAAGGGTCTAGAGCCTCCATTTTTGCACTCAGATCTAAGTCCCATGGCCCTCTATCATGAATCGAGAGTTTCAAGAAAATCAAAATTTTGACCCGAAAAAAAAAAACGACAGTGGTACCCCTGTACGTTTTTTTTTCGGGTCAAAATTTTGATTTTCTTAAAACTCTGGATTCTGATAGAGGGCCATGGGACTTAGATCTGAGTGCAAAAATGGAGGCTCTAGACCCTTCCAGAGCTGAGATATTGAGATTATTTATAATGGCATTGTGAATATCTCAATATGTCAGCACATATATGCCATCATAAATATCTCAATATCTCAGCTCTGGAAGGGTCTAGAGCCTCCATTTTTGCACTCAGATCTAAGTCCCATGGCCCTCTATCAGAATCCAGAGTTTCAAGAAAATCAAAATTTTCACCAAAAAAAAAAACATAAGGGGTACCACTGTCGTTTTTTTTTTTGGGTCAAAATTTTGATTTTCTTGAAACTCTGGATTCTGATAGAGGGCCATGGGACTTAGACAGCAAGAGGTAACTGAACCAAGTAGATC